>BLSH010218869.1:270619-285765 GCA_018402905.1 Glandirana rugosa
AACCCTACAGGGGTATGACGTCACCACCTTGAAAGTGAAGGAAATGACCCCCACGTTCCGGAGAAAGGAGCCTCGCCGAGAATACTCCCTGGAACTCATATCGTACACTCGACTCGGTAAATCGACGAAGTGAGTATTTTCACCAACATTTGGGAGTATATATGGGTCACTTGACTTATCGGAGTCTACTATGTGTCTCTACTTTGTTTAGAGGGATGTATACAAAATGAACATATAGACGACCGAAGGGGAAAGATGTGAGAAACCTTTCACGTCTAATACAATTGTTAGAAAGAAGGAGAAAGTCGTCATGTATCCCCACAGCAGATATACAAGTAAAACATATGTAGGGAGATTTGTTTCATCTCTGTGTATCATCTGAGGCTATTCAGTTCACTGGGTATATATGAGGGTTTACAACCACTTTTATGAGTGAAGCAGCTAAATGGCTCAGCTCACATGCTATACTCAAGGTCCCTCATAAGAGCCGCTCCGAGGAAAGAGGCCTTGCACCCCCAGTAAAGGAAGTGAAAGTTCCACCACTGCAGTATGGGGACATCCCAACACAGAAAAAATTTGAGCTATAGAGGGCAAGAAAAGTGGAAAAGTATACAGCCACTTGCCAATTCTCCAATCCAGAAACGCTGCATAAAAGGAATTATCCCTGGAATCACCTGTCAGATATTTAATCCAGGGCATCCAGGTATTTCTGAAAGAGTTTAACTTTGTCATTCAGTATTGCCGAAAGACGCTCATTTACCATGATTCATGACAGTTTAGCCTTGACCAAGTCAAATGGTATCGTGACAGACCTCCAAGACCTGGCTATGGCTATTTTAGCTGCTAAAATGAAATGAATCAGTCTTCTCAAACTGCTTTAACATTTTACAGCATTTTATGAAATTAAGTTGATTGACTTGCCAAGGTAATACCCACAAAGATGTTTCAGGAACTATTCTTTTTTGCTATGGTTCAGGAGCTCTTGAACCACCCATGCAAGGTGTGCAGGTGTCACAGAATATATTGATGCCTGCAATTAATTTTGACTAGAGATTACAAAATCCCTCTATCAAATTTTAAATTTGACAAATTTGCACAAGTGGATATTTATAAGCTTAACCTCCCTGTTGGTCTGATTATGTCAATATTTTGAATGTCAAAGCGGTGCATTGTTTTGCATAGAAATTTGGCATTTTATATTGCAGGCCTGTAATTCTTAGGAATAACTCACTAAATCTGTCCAAACAAGACTCTAGTAGACATCCCGGGTATGATAAAAGTTTGAAACACAAAATCATGAATTATAATATAATAATAATACATTTAATTCAATAATGTAATCAAACCAAAAACACTGAAATTTGTACAAATGAATCACTATCGCTCAATTGTGATGCCGGTGTACCATCAGATTAGGTGACCCGTCATATCTTGTAACGGAAGTGGCGTTCCGTCGCCGCCATCTTACTACAAACTGCACTCATCCGCAGTAACGATACAGTGAGAAGGTGGCAAGCAGACATCTTTTTACACCCACTGGAGTTTTGCATTTCACACTTATTTGTAACAGTAAACGGAGCATATATAGTGACATACAGTATTCTCAAATCCATCAGACTGTTTTGATGTTGAATTGTAAAAGCAGCGGTGTTCTGTCAGATCAGCAAACTGTGAGATCAGCAGGCTTGCCACTGCTTTTACAATTCAACATCAATAGAGTTTCACATATTTCTAAATACTGTATTTTATTATATAAGCTCAGTTTATTGTTACAAATAAGTGGGAGACGCAAAACTCCGGTGGGTGTAATAAGATGTCCACTTCTCACTATATCTGTACTGTGGACGAATGCTGGGTATAGCAAGATGGTGGCAACGGAACGTCACTTCCTTTACAAGATATGACGGATCGCCTAATCTGACGGAACACCGACATCCGCCAGAGGACACAGCGGGAGGACATCGGGGGATCGCAGGGACAGGGTAAGTAACACTACAGTGTAATTCCGAATGTGGCTCAGGGGTTACCGCTTTTGGTACTGAAAATTAACCCCGAGCCACACTCGGGATTACTGCCAGGAAGGTTAAATGTGGACCTTCTGTCACTTTTTTCAACTTTCCATCTATTAAATCCTCTGCCCTTGTTGTTTTAACTTTGGATAGTAAAACTTTTTTTTTCTGCCAGTAAATACCTTTTACAGTAAATACCTTTTTCCATTTCCTGTTTATTGTCTGGTCATTAGCCTAGGCTTAGGACACCATGCACAGCTCTCTCTCTTATGCTCGTGAGAGTTTGCCAGGAAGTGAGGGGGAGTCGTGACTCAGAGGCCCAAAGAAAGCTTCAGGGCTGGAGAGCTGGAGATGTGCCTCTGTGTTTCTGTGTAAATCCAGGAAGTGGACAGGCAGCAGCTTCAGCTGCCCACAGTTAAAATGGCATTGCAGTCAGACTTAGTGGTGGGAGATTTCTGCAGCATATTTGGCAAGTACAGAATCACAGCATATATAAAATCATATGCAAAGTGGTTGGAGGGAAGCTTCAGAATGGCAAAGATGTTTTTATCACAAATTATGTGAGCAGACTGCAGTTCCACTTTAAGTAATTCTCTGGTTGATTGACCAAGCCCAATCTGTCAGACACCATGGAGTCTCACTTACAAAATAGAGAGCCAGAATAGTAAAGGACTAATGGACCACAAGATGTGAGGCAGATGAGAACACAGCAATGAAACACGGAGTCTCCCACAAATGGAGCTTGCATAGTAAGGGACTGATAGACCACAAGACGGTGGAGTGGCAGATGAGAACCCAGTGGTTCAGGCCAATTATTTGAAGTGCTGATTTCTAACCATTCCTTTATCTGTGCTTACTTATTGTCTATGGTTATTACAGTGAGGTTGTTGAGAAGATTCTACCTGAACCATTTCATACAAAACTGCAATTTATATGTGGTACAGAAGCTGCTTAGTGATAGTTAAAATCAGTGAAAATCGAACATATTCTAAGTTGGATAGCACATGTGTAAAAAAAAAAAAAAAAAAAAAGAAACTATACCTAATGCTTTTACTGGTTACCATCAAGTGAGATTCTGTCATCCGGAATATATTATGAATAGCTCGAGCAGCTAAGACTTGTCGCATGGCCTCAAATATGACCTTGTTTGTGTGATCCGATTTTACTGCCATTGATCCTAAGAAGCGAACTACAAACATCTGCTGCAAAAGTAATCCTGAAAAATAATACAATTATAACATAAAAAACAAAGAGTAATTCAACTGTAATAAATCTTTCCATAGTGCTTCCTAAAAATAACTACAGTTTTATTGCTTCTAAACAATCTTTTCCCCAAGTAACTTGCATCCCAGTACAGTTATTCCATAGCCAGTAACTTCTTTGTTCACTTGATTGTTCAGCAAGGCTTTTAAAACTCAGCAACCATGGCTAGTGTAAAATAATCATTAAATGTAGGGACCCCTCCCAAGGCATTCCTTCATAATCAACATGTTAGCAGGATAGTTATTAAAAGATCTTTACCATCCTAACAATATACAAAACCCAAATTAAATTCCACATATTTACCTAGCAACTGTACCCATGGAAACTGGAAAGGCATTTGCTTTATTGTACCACTATGTAGCAAAACTGTGGACAAATTCTCCTGCATAACTCTAGGATGCCATTTATAATGGCAAAATATTATAAAGAAGAATTAAAAAGTCCACCTATCAGAACTGGTCATTGACAACCTGAGCACTCCATCTGTTCTTCCCCAAATGTCCTCCATGTAACATGGAGCTTAGTCAATGTCCAATTCCAAGAGAACTGACAAAGAAAGGCCTATAGTCGATAAAAGCACACTACGGAGGATGAGAAAGGGGGGGGGGACTACATAGCAGTAGAATTGAAAAGAAAAAAAAAAATCAAGAATGGAATGCGGAGGATAGCAGAGAAAAAAAAAGTAAAACCCTTCACATTGTTGCCACTCAGCTAGACCACAAGATCTACTATTATCTCATACTATTAAGCAACTGTCTCCTACCAGCGGTGTAACACACTTTTCTAATCCTGGCAGGGCTACATGTCATGTCCCCCCCAAAAAAAAAGCCCTGTAGTTGAAAGACTACCCCAAAGCCCCACACACTTGAGGTCTGGCAAAGGTTTACATTACAGTGGCTAAGTGATCACCTTTCTATATGACTGCCCAGCACAGTTGAAACATACTAGGCCAGGTAATGGAACGCATACCTACAACCCCAGGTTGCTGACTTGCCCATAAAAATGTATACATATACATATATATACACACATACACACACACACACACACACACACGCCAGCTGATAAGGCAGTGCAGCCATCCCTCCTGTACCGGGCCCAGGCCTCATCAGTTCGCAAGGAGGGCCAGGGCAACTGATGAGCAGGAGGGCCGGTTGCAATATCTTATTGCAGACACCGATTCTCTTCTGCTTCCCCCTGCAATGCTGCCAGCTTCTCCTCCTCTTTCTTCCTCCAGCTGCACTGCAGGGGTATTGATTTTAGCACATGCGTCCCTTCCATCTGCTGTCCGGGCCCCCTTGCGTGCCCCTTTCCCCTGCAGCTTCCCTCCTCTTCTGCCAGGCAGCTTGTGTGGGCACACAAGGGGATATTTCAGGAGGGAGAGCAGGGGAAGGGGTTGGTAAATATGGTATCTCACAAAAGTGAGTACACCCCTCACATTTTTGTAAATATTTTATTACATCTATTCATTTGACAACACTGAAGAAATTACACTTTGCTACAATGTAAAGTAATGAGTGTACAGCTTGTATAAGAGTGACATCACGGAGGTGGTGGATGTTAGAGACCCTGCGCTCCTCCACCTTCCATTTGAGGAATGCCCACAGATGTTCAATAGGGTTTAGGTCTGGAGACATGCTTGGCCAGTCCATCACCTTTACCCTTAGTTTGGGGTCGTTATGTTGGAATACTGCCCTGCGGCCCAGCCTCCGAAGGGAGGGGATCATGCGCTGCTTCAGTATGTCACAGTACATGTTGGCATTCATGGTTCCCTCAATGAACTGTGGCTCCCCAGTGCCGGCACCACTCATGCAGCCCCAGACCATGACACTCCCACCACCATGTTTGACTGCAGGCAAGACACACTTGTCTTTGTATTCCTCACCTGGTTGCAGCAACACACGCTTAACACCATCTGAACCAAATACATTTATCTTGGTCTCATCAGACGACAGGACGTGGTTCCAGTAATCCATGTCCTTAGTCTGCTTGTCTTCAGCAAACTGTTTGCGGGCTTTCTTGTGCATTATCTTTAGAAGAGGCTTCCTTCTGGGACGACAGCCACGCAGACCAATTTGATGCAGTGTGCAGCGTATGGTCTGAGCACTGACAGGTTGACCCTCCACCCCTTCAACAGCATTGCTGGCAGCACTCATACGTCCATTTCCCAAAGACAACCTCTGGATAGGATGCTGAGCATGTGCACTCAACTTCTTTGCTCGACCATGGCGAGGCCTGTTCTCAGTGAAACCTGTCCTGTTAAACTGCTACATGGTCTTGGCCACCATGCTGCAGCTCAGTTCCAGGGTTTTGGCAATCTTCTTATAGCCTAGGCCATCTTTATGTAGAGCAACAATTCTTTTTTTCAGATTCTCAGAAAGTTCTTTACCATGAGGTGCCAGGTTGAACTTCCAGTGACTAGTATGAGAGAGTGAGAGCAATAACACCAAATTTAACACATCTGCTCCCCATTCATACCTGAGACCTTGTAACACTAACGAGTCAAATGACACCGGGGAGGGAAAATGGCTAACTGTGCCCAATTTGGACATTTTCACATGGGGTGTACTCACTTTTGTTGCCAGCGGTTTAGACATTAATGGCTGTGTGTTGAGTTATTTTGAGGGGACAGCAAATTTACACTGTTATACAAGCTGTACACTCACTACTTTACATTGTAGCAAAGTGTCATTTCTTCAGTGTTGTCACATGAAAAGGTATAATAAAATATTGACAAAAATGTGAGGGTGTACTTACTTTTGTGAGATACTGTATGTTTTTAACTGGCCCCTTCCTTTCCTGAATGAATATAGTGAGCGATCGGTACCAATCAGTCCTGTATCCATTCATCACTGATGCATAGTAAATTGTGTTTATTATGCTTCAGTTTGTGAAAGAGCAGGAGGCTTTAGAGTGCTTTCTATTCATTCATCTGTGCAGCTAAGGCTACAGAGAAAGGGACTGATACATCAACAGTATGTCCTCAGTCACTTTCAGCCAGGAGGGGGGACCCTGTCAGGAATGCCGTTTGGGCCCCATGATATCGAACAGCAGCTTTGTGTGTGTATATATTATATATATATAATTTATATATTAGCATAGATTGGTACATTTTCTCCAATATAAAATGTAATACACCATAAGTACTTCAAAGTGTCTAATATTATAAGAAAGGGATTTGTACAAAATGTACAATAGCAGTTATAGAACAAGTAGACTTGTACTACATCAACATAAAGATGATAATATACAATTGCAGTAAACACTACAAAAGACGATAGTCCTTGACCATGGCAGAGTATATTTGTGAAGATGTTGCACAGCATAATAAAAGAAATAAATCAGTGGGAGTAAACAGCCTGTGAAGACCAGATGGAAACAGAGTCTCCAATATCAACCCTTTTTTCAAGTTGGACATTTGCTCCCTCACCCACCCTACATTAATAGAAATAAAAAAATCTGCACCAGAAACTTAAAAAGATCACAAAGTAGTATAAATTACCATTAACCCATTGAAAGTACCATTAACTTGGAAAAGGAGGATTCTTCATCTCCTTAGCAACTATTATCCAAGTAATGACAGAAGGAAGACAATAAAACAATTCGCTGGTTTAACTGCTAGGTCATTGCATACAGGTACCAATACAGTTATCCCATTACTCTATGAGGCAAAAGAAGGGGAGGGCTGGGCCAGGGGGCAGGGTGGCAATAGCCCCCCAGGCCATCCCAACTTACATTAGAAAAGCCCAGCGGAGGAAGTAGAGGCCAGAAGCGCGGGACTTCGTATGACAGCTTCTGTACCAGGTAAGCAGGAGATCCCCGCTCTTTGTAATCCGGCGGCTCTCCTCTCTCTGCATTGCAGGCTGCTTTAATGGGCACTGGTGAGGCTGCATTGATGGGTACTGATCAGGCTGCATTGATGGGCACTGATCAGGCTGTATTAATACATTATTTTTGTTAAACCTCCTTTGTTGCTTTTAACATTAAATTATGTTACCACATTGTATCATATTTGTCTTGCTTCATAACATCAATATCCATTATAAAACCTGGTGGGCATGGATGGTGTGCTGATTCAGTGGTTCAATGGGCCACTTGACTGGACTTGCCCCCCAGGCCTAAGGCTGCCAGCCCTCACCTGGGCAAAAGCCTCATAAAATAAACAAAAAATGTCCTTGACTGAGCAAAACTATTCTTGATTTGTGTTTCACATGCTCCTCCTCCCAGACACTGCAGCTTATCATGGTGGGTTGGGTTCTGGGGAGAGAAGACTCAATCAACCATGCGTAGTCTACATGAGAGTAGTAATTCTACTCTCGATCCAGGAGCAGTACAGCATTGTTGCCAACCCATCATAGGAAGCTGCAGTAGGTGGACATCACTGGCATGTATTTGTGGGACTTTGCAGAGGGAATAAGAGAAAACTGTACATGTAGATGCACATATAATGCTGCAGCATAAATTAAGTTTTAATGAGAGGCCATAGTTCTACAGTAATACTACTATTACAGATCATTGTTGAACTCCAAGCTGGAAAGCCGACTGGCCCAATGCAATTGTCCTGGATACCCTTCAGATAGTCATGGAATCAACTGAATAGTGACCAGTCTCTGCAGCATACCTCTACTCCCAGGGACTTCGGTGCAGCCATGATATAAAACCTGGCAATGCTTAAAGATAATGCCATAATATAACTTATTAGAATTTAAGAATATCAAAATACATACATCTGTTTATAAATGTTTTTCCAATAGATTCACAAAACGGTCACCCAAGGGTCATATATTTTCTAATTGGATGCAATTGGAAAAACTGTGTGAATCTTGGGTGAAAATTGTGTAACATTTATAAAAAGACCCATGGTCTCTGTATACAGGGAAGCAACGCAAGTAGAAGTTTCTTGGGGAGTTGTGACACCATCAAATCTGTGTTCTGTCAATGCTTCTTAAGGTTTAAAAATTACTCAATGCAATACTTCAGCTTTGAATAAAGAATGGAAGGGCTGCCCTCTTCCTGTTAAACAGAAAAACGACTGATGAGCATTGATGCTCATCAATACTTCAGCTTTACTTTAGTCGTTTTTAAACTGGTTTCTGACCTGGTCTATTAATATTGATAATGTACTTAATGTATTACCTTCCTCTGCCGGGTTTTCACTAGTGTCTTCAGATTCTCCAAACGGATTTGTGCGCCTGAAAGTACAACGCGAGATTGTACCAACTTTACTATATCACCATGAACATTTTTCTGCATCACTGACCTGTAGCAAATATTCTAGACGATTTATAATCTATAAAAGGCACGCTTCTCTCGAACGAAAATTCAGCACCTAAAGTGGAACACTAGAAAGAGGAAACCCACAGATTGCTTCTAATTGTTATTCTGTAACTAAAATGGAAATTGAAGCACCACTCCTCTGATTAGAGGTCCGGACACAACTTTACTCTAAAGCATTCAAAGGGACAATCCAAAAAGTAGCCAACCAGTTTCTGGCAAGGTCTTTGCTTGTAATCACACTGGAAGAAATAATATTAAAGGTCTAGCTCTCTTCTAGTCTATTCACAAGGGGGCATTTTTGGACCCCCCCTCAAAATGTATTGGCTACTTTTGGATTGGCTCTCTTATTTTTATGGGAATAAAGTTGCATATGGGCCTCTAAGCAGGGGTGTGGCACTTCCACTTTCATTTTTATTATATTATACTACAAGCCAAGGAGACGGTGGAGATCCTCCAGGGTGTAGAAGGAACCTGCCCGGGAACCAGATTATTTACATTAATATCAATACTTTAGGATAGCAATAAGAATATCACCTTATGAGTCCAGCGCTATTTTCCTCATCTAACTTTTATTCTGGCATATATGACCATTCACCTTGCTGTCCCACTGTTACTGCTAGTACTACTTACTTTCTAGATTGACTTGAATCTGAGTCTGTATAAATGACAACCAGCATTGCCTAGTTCAATCATCACCCTTTCTTTGAGCCTACTCTAGTTTTGCCCACCCACATTAAAGCCCAAACATAAAACTGAACTGCAGAGAATCATGTGAGAAGAAGTTGCATTCCCAGAAAAAGACATTTTCATCTACAAATATAGATTGAGTAGAGATTCATTCTGAAATTACAGATCCCATCTATCAGTTGAAATGTGAAGTAGTGAGAGGTGCACAGTGGTGACAGTGATATTTTATACCGGTTTCCTCTGTTTTGGTCCTGAAATTCAGTGGCTGGCAGAACAATGTCAAACTGAATAGGTGTTCCCGGGACTATTAACTGCTCTGGCTGCAGTTCCTCTGTGCCATCTTCAGTCACGTGGTTAGTAGGCTCTCTTTGTGGTAAATTTGGTCTTAAGCTCTCACTGTACAGATAAAATGAACAAGCACATGTCATCATCACATACTGTACATTAAAGTCAGACTCCAGCAATTTTCGAATTTTGGACAGACTTGAAAAAGGAAAATACTTTAATAATAATTTTTATTGCAGTTCATGAACCCTTGGGGACATATTACCTCTTTTCCTGGCCAATTGACAGCCCATGACACAGGAAAATAAATGTTAGGAACCATGCTTAAGGGGGCAGGAAGTCACAGACCAGAGTAATAGCCTGACAAATGTTCAAATTCACAATTTTACTGTATAATTTAACTGTGTAACAGTCTGTATTAACACTGAAGAGATTTACCCTCGCCTTCTTTCCCAACAGGAAGTGAGGGGAAATCTCCCAAATGGGGACAAAGACCACAATAAAACACTAACAGATATTCTATGCCTTTCCTATTCTGTCCAAAACTAAAAATAGGGACAAAAAACAATATCCTATACAGACCAATACGGTCTGCACCATACAGTGTACAAGTAAAACACATTGAAATGTTACTAATACAGTGCATATAAGGGCTTTTACCTGTTCTGTGTATTTTCAAGTCTCCTGTCAAAGCTGGTGATGGGAGTAACTGCCTCTTGAGCTGTCTGGTTTAACCTGATAGCTACAGCCTAATAGAGAAATTGATAACAGTCAGACCATTAGGGCAAACTCACAGCACCACCACCTAGTCCCTCATGAATGAATTACCTCTGGATTATCGGTCAAGTAGATCTGTCTTGAAATGTTATTGATAGCACAAATCCACTAAACAAAAAGGAAAAAAACAAATTAAATTTAATGCAGGTGGTCTATCAACTTCAGCATACATCTCTCTAACTACATCCCGTTATTCTAGATGCAATTCAAAATACAATGAAGGCAGTTTACAGTATACCATAGTTGGGGGTCCCAGGGCACTCTGGAATACATGAGAACATCTGAGCTGGCATCTTGAATTACCTGCTTTGTATGTTTATCAGAGACTTATGGGCTACCCAAGTCCCAGAAAGTAAATTTCTTAACTGTGAGATGTGCATATGCTCATTTACAGAGCTGCTATACTAGAGGGCATAAATAGGAAGTTTGGGAAGGAAAATAAAAAAAATGAAAAGTTTTTTTTTGTAGTTGATTTAGTCACTGACTCGTGCACATCTTTTAGCTATGTGTCTTTGTTAGACTACTAATTGATTATGGACTTTATATGTTGTGCCCAGTCTGATATCTCATCTCTTTTGTTGTCATATGGGGAAAAAAAATCAATAAAATCTGTTAATTACAAGGAAAAGAAAAATGAAAAGATTTGTAGAATAAATATAATGGTGGGAAACACAAAGTTCATAAAGTTTACCACCAAGTAACCCTAAATGTGGATGTAAACTCCATTCATGGAATTTGAGCTGGGCACATATCTGCAGTATCTCTCTTCAAAGCACTAAGTCGTGTGTCTTTCTCCCGCTCCTTTCGTCTGTTTTCTGTCAACTGTGATAAAACCAGCCTGAATTTTGTGTCCGGGTGGACGCTATAAATAGATTAGCAGAAAGCTGATCTATTCACAACACAGCTCTGCAAGTCTGCCTATGTGGAGAGGGGGTGTGTGCCTTTCCTTCAATCAGCTGTCTCACAGTGTATGGCAAGAATCCACACCCACAGGTGAATCAGGAAAAGAAAATTCTAACAGGCCTTGCACTTGGTAAACAGTATATAAAGCTGAAGACAGCAGATATTCATGTAAAACTTTGGAGGATTTGTTTAATCTCAGCTGTTCACTTCACTGGGTATATGTGAGGGTTTACATCCACTCTAATTAATTTGTTTGGCCAGAACAAAAATGACAATGTATTAGACCAAAGTAACCTATGATAAATTACTTTTAAAGGATGTACAAAGATGGCCACACTCCAATCTTGAGAAAAATTAGAAGTTTTATTCCATCAAATCCATATCAGACATCAAGTGAACACGATACAGGAGGACAAGAGCTGCACGGTTAACACGTTTCACAAACAAATTTACTCAATCATAGATTATGATTAAGTGAATTTGTTCATGAAACACATTAACCATGCTGCTCTTGTCCTCCTGTATAGTGTTCACTTGATGTCCGATATGGATTTTATGGAAAAAAGCTTCTAATTTTTCTGCAGATTGGAGTGTGGTCATCTCCTTTGTACATCCTTTCAAGGTGCCCAGTTCAAGGACTGGACTGGCACCTCATCCTCATGATCATATCACTTGGAGCGGTGTTGCTTCGTTCATTGTTGCTCAAATTACTTTTAAAGCTCAACTCAAGTAAACCTGAAAGTTCTCCCTTGCAAAGGTGCTGCATCCACACTGCAAGGGTTGACTGCTCCTTTAAGTCTAAGAGGCATAGAATAGAAGATTTACTTACCTATTCTTCACATTGCTAGACCTGTCCCGCAGCATCTTCTTCCCTATGCCCCAGCAGTCTAAGTTCTTTGCACCATCAAAACCGATGCAAGATCCAGAGCACTGGACGAGATGGTGATGTGGGACAGTCCACCACCGAATCATAGGGGAGAACCAACTGAGGATCAGGTAGCTAGAGCAGTGGTTCTCAACTCCTGTCTTCGGGACCCACTAACAGGCCAGGTTTGCAGAATAATTGAAATGCATCACAGGTGATATTTACTGCTCAGTGATTGCAGTAGTCTAGTTTGCATCTCCCCAAGGTAATACTTAAAATCTGGCCTGTTGGTGGGTCCTGAGGACTGGAGTTGAGAACCACTGCCCTAGAGTAAGAGAGCAGTTAACCCCTGCGGGTGAAATGCTGTAAAGCCTTGCACATTTGGACTTCAGCACGTGAAAGACCTAGGTGTACAGTAAACTTCAAACAGCTTTGTAAAAGCCTTTAAAGCAAACTTTGGTCCGAAAAGGGGAAGTTGCACATGGATACTACTGGGAGTATTCACTGTCACTTTAATCAAGCTACTAGCAGGCTTCATCAGGTCTTCAACAAGCTTTAAGTAGTGCTAAAGCTTAAGAAACCTGCTAGGAGCTTCTTCACAGTGGCATTCATTTCAGTGTTTACTCTAAATTAAAGCTGATGATTGCTTTAAAGCCTTTAAAAAGTGTTCTATGCTGGCTAACATCTTTGTATATGTGTTGTAGTAGCTTGCTGTACACACTGCTCTTATAGAATCCCAGGTGTATAAGGCCTTACCCTTATAACTACAATTAACAGAAAGCCACGCTATCAGTCACACCATATCTGAATTTTGCTTTTTGCATTGCCCGGTTTTATAAATCAGATAAAATATATTTTTGTAAATAAAAGGTAAGGGAATAAAGTTGTTGGAGAATGACAACCAGCACAACTTACCTCTTCATATTCCCTTTTTCCTTCTGCTTGGAGGATGATGTTCCTAGAAAAGTAACACAGAACAGTGATTATTTAAAGGAATCCGTTATAAAGCAGAACACCTGTGTGAAAAGGTTTTGATGCAACTAGCCACAGCTCAACATTAGTTCTAGTGACTTTATGTAAACCACCATCATAATCTACTCAAGCAGGTACGTTCCTAATGACCATACCCATGTAATTGTACACAGAAACATAACTAAAACCAGAAGGAGATGACATGCTCTTTTGTTTGTTGAGTAGACTTGAAAGCGCTCTTTCCACAAGACACATAGCTTAAAAGAACTGTCAATCTATACAGATTATACAACGTTTTCCAATTTAGCCACCAGTGACAAGCTTTGATAAACATCCTACCTATTAGGAATACACCTTTAGTTATTATGAACTTACAATGAAAGAAGATTGTGCCATTTAAAAGATATCCTTTTAGCATACAGTGGACTCTTTTCTTCCTCTCAGATACTACCGAAAAATGACACAGGATACTTCAATGCCATATGATGGAACTACAGCCACAGATGTCAAAACTTACTGAATGCAGTGTAGTGTCTTACCCACTATAGTCCAATTGTATTTTTTTTTTTTTAGTTTTTATGGAATATATTAAAGAAAATCTGCAGAGAATCACATAAAAAATTAAATATGATTATTTGGATTCAATTATGTGGCTCTCCAGGGATCAGAGTGATCAATTTCACAATATTCCAGAAGTATAAAAAAAATAATAAACACTTAAAAAAAAGTTGATTTTAAAGGCACAATTCTAAGTCACTGGCAGCCCCTCTATGATATTCTGGCACACCACACTGCATTAGTCTTTTCTAAAAACAAGGCTTGTAAATACCTATTTAGAGCTCTCTTCAAGTCGGTCACATGACCCGTGGCCACTTTTCAAGGCTTCTGCAGGCGGGGCCAAAAATCTCCCTCTGATGTCAGCTGGGGAGATCACATAGCCGCTCAGCCCCTCCTGCAGAAGCCTTGTCTCTGAGCTGTAAAGCGGCCGTGGGTCATGTGACCGGCCGGAAGAGAGCTCTAAATAGGTATTTACAAGCCTCATTTTTAGACTAAAGACTAATGCAGTGTGGTATGCCTGAGTATCATAGAGGGGCTGCCAGTGACCATTTAAAAGTATTTTTTATTAGTACTAATAGCGGAATAGCGGTGGGGGGGGGGGGGCGTAGACGGAGACACAAAACAAGGAGCTGACAGGTGGAAGGAGGGGATGAGGGGGGAGAGATGAGAGCAGAGCAGGGCTGCGGGTGACGCAGGGACGTCTCAGACAATGATGGTCAGGGCTCAGCAGCCCTGATTATCTTGGTCAGAGCAGAGAGGGGGATACAGGAAGTGGCAGGTTCAGGAGGAAGTTTTTTTTTTTTTTTTACAGTTTAGAGATGGGGAGATTACACAGCACAAGCACTTAACCACTTCAATACCAGGGACTGGCCAGACCAATTTTCAGCGCTGTCGCACTTTGAATGACAATTGCACGGTCATGCGATGCTGTACCTAAACAAAATTTTTATATATTTTATTTTCACAAATAATGCTTTCTTTTGGTGGTATTTGATCACCACTGGGGTTTTTACTTTTTGTGCTACAAATAATAAAAGACTGAAAATTTTGAAAAAAAAAAAAGAAGTTTTTCTTTATTTCTGTTACAAAACTTTGTAAATAAGTACATCACTGATAAGCACTGATGAGGCTAAACTTGACGGGCACTGATGAGTCAGTACTGATTGGCACTGATGATGTGGCGCTGATGAGGTGGCACTGATGGGCAATGATGAGGCACTTATATGCAGCACTAAGAGGCGGCACTGATAAGCAGCACTGACAGGCACTGATATGCAGCAGTCAAGGGCACTCATAGGCGGCACTGATTGGCAAGCATAGGCGGCACTGGGCACTGATGGGTGGCACTGGTGGGCACTGATAGATGCCACTGTTAGGCAGCAATGCTAAGGAGGCACTGGCAGGCATCACAGATGGGCACTGAGTGCCATCCCTATTGCTAGCTGTTTACCATACCTGGTGGTCTTCTCTGGTGGTCCTGGGTATGTTTCCCTGGTGGTCCTGGGTGGGCATCCTCAGGGGGCTGCACTAATAAACAATCAGCGCAGGGG
>BLSH010218869.1:340042-368393 GCA_018402905.1 Glandirana rugosa
ATGTTCTTATATATAGCCGGTTTTGACTACTTATTTAAACAAAAAAATAAAAAATAAAAACCTATAAATAATATCGTTTTTCATTTTTTATAACAAAAAAAAAAGTTTTAACAGCGAGAAAAAAACAAATATCGCCGCTAGTCTTTACTGCGTCTCTCCTAGTTTATGGTGGTTTTCTTTCGAGATAAACACCCTTTTTTTCCCGCGGTTAAAACAAACCCATGTTGCAGCGTGCTGGCGCTTAACAGTAAGTTTCCCACTGTCGCGACTTTTGACTATTAACCAGGTCCGTCCTCCCCCCAAATTCACGGGTCATTCCTTCACCAATTTTTTTTTTTTGTTGTTTCTGATTTTTTACTTTTTGCTATAATAAATATCCAAAAATAAAAAATAAAAAAACAAATTTATTCATCAGTTTTGGCCGATATATATTCTTGTACATATTTTTGGTTAAAAAAAAATTCGCAATTAGCGTTCATTGATTGGGTTGTGCAAAATTTATAGCGCCCACAAACTATGGAAATGGATTTATGGCGTTTTTATTATTATTTTTTTTTACTGGTAATGGCGGCGATCTGCAATTTTTATCAGTGCTGCGATATCGGGGCAGACATGTCGGACGTTTTTGACACTTTTTTGGGACCAATGACATTTATACAGCGATCAGAAATGTAAATATCCACTGATTACTGTATAAATGTCATTGGCAGTGAAGGGGTTAACCTGCAGGGGGCAGTGAAGGGGTTAACTATGTTCCCTGGGTGTGTTCTAACTGTGGGGGGGCGGGATTGACAGGGGCATGACAGATCTAACTGATCCCAGTGACAGGGATCAGTAGATCTGGCATGCTCCCCCTCACAGAACGGGAACCGGCATGTTTACTTCGGCGGTTCCCCGTTCCTCCTCTCTGTAAGGAGATCGCGGGTCTCCGGCGGACATCGGGTCCGCCCGACCCGCGGCCACGCTCCCGCAGCGTGCGGCGGCGCGTGCACACGCCGCTCGCGCCCACGGGAGCGCACCCAGCGCGAGCCAAATGGGAGGACGTCTATTGACGTCCTCCCGGCATTTTAGAGCCGCGCTGTAGCCGTCATTCGGCTATAGCACGGATGGCAGGAGGTTAATAACAAACATGTTATACTTACCAGCTCTGTGCAAGGGTTTGCACAGAGGGGCCCGGATCCTCCTTTTCTAGGGTCCCCCCTGGCGGCTCTCCTGGCTCCTCCTCTTCACTGGGTGCCCCCTCGGAGAAGCGCTCTCACTGGGGTTACTTGTGCAGGCGTGCTACCGAGTCCTGCTGCTGCGTCCATTTACACAGACAGCAGGACTCCACCCCGCCCCTGGCTCCCGCGTCACTGGATTTGATTTACAGCATCGGGAGCCAATGGCTCCCACTGCTATCAATATATCCAATGAGGACCTGAGCCATCGGCTGGAGCTGCTGGGTTCGTCCTCGACGCTGGAAAGATCAGGTTCAGGTAAGTAAAAACAGGGTTCTGGGGGGCTTCTGCAGTGCAGGTGGTTTTTCACCTTAATGCATAGAATGCATTAAAGTGGAGTTTTACCCTAAAGTGGGACTTCCACTTTAAGGGAAGGTGACCCAATGACATGCCACAATTGGCATGTCATTTTTTTTGGGGGGGGGGGAGGGGCCGGGAACCCTGTTTTCACAGGGTCCCAGGTCCACTTCCTCTCCTGGCGCCGCGGAGCCAGAAGGAAGTTCACGTCCCCCCCCCCTCCCTCTTGGCGATCTTCTGGTACACGTCACAAGTCCCAGAAGATACGCTGGCTATTTACAGAGCGCAGCGCGACTCGCACATGCGCAGTATGCGCCTGGCTTTGAAGCCAAAGCCAGGTGCCCACACTTGTGATGCCGGCGCCATACGGAGGAGGAGGAGAAGAGGAACGCTGCGGGCGGCTGCATCGCTGGAGCCTGGGACAGGGGAGTGTCCGATTATTAAGGCCTCATAATACACGGGCGTATTAACAAAACGAGCTGTAACGTCGGGACTGACGTCAGGAAAAAAATCAGCATCAAAAACGCGATTTCGTCTGCGTTTTGCATCAGCGTTAACGTGCATTAGTAAACTTCAGCACTACGTCGCGTTTTGTTTAAAAAAAAAATCCTCTGCTATTTTTGAACCTGAAAACGCCGGTTAACGTCGTTACGGCGTTAATGCGCGTTAGTGAGCGTTTTGCCGGCTCAGCGTCGAAAGCGCTCTAACGCTGCAGCTTCAGAACGCGCTGGCCATGGGTTCTGCTTTCAGCTCACAAACACCAACGATATCTACATCTCAAAAATGTCAGTGTTTGTATGGGGCCCTTGAACAACATGAGAGCTGCAAAAAAATGCTCAAAAACACGGCTGTAAAAAACGTCTGTGTGTATGAGGTCTTAATAGGGTGGAACTATGCTTTAAGGGGAAAAACCTTGAGACTTCACAACCCCTTTAAAGGTGCACTGTGGGTGTCTGACATCATTAGAGATTGCAATGAGTCTTTCTTGCTTTCGATCAGACACACCAGATCAGGGAACTCAGATGATCAATAGGAAACAGAGCCAGTTCATATACGAGGCTGCCCACATGTACAAAGATAATTAAAAAGTTATACAAAAATCATTTTTTAAACACACTTTGGCAAGACATTTTGAGCTTGAATAGGCATTAGGAGACATCTAAGGTTTAGGATGGATAGGGTTAAGGTTCACTTTTTTTCAGTGGCTAAAAACCTACACTGAACACTACCACCACTGGGTTCTAGATCTGGAAACATTTTTTTTTCACATGTATATAACTGTTGTGGGCATTTCATAATCTGTGCTCAATGGGTTTTCTGCTTAGCAGAGTGATTTTTCTGGAACTGAAATGAAAGTATGTTGTTACGTCGATACTTTATCTTGTGCTTAGCAGAGATTATATAGTATAAACATCTTATATTTGAATTACATGAACTGTATTTGTTATATTTTTCTAGCTTCTGGGAGATTATTGTTCGACTCGACATTTCCTGCGGTGATTTGCCTCATCTGATTATGGCTGTCAACAGTTTAGAAATACTCATCTTATTTTTTTCTCTTCCAAATAGTTTCTAATAAGTGTTTTTCAAATGTGTATCCCTTAATCTTAACTATACTCTTTTGAGATTGGGGGGGGGTTAGAAAAAAAAAAAGCCTCCCTTTATAAAAACATCAGCAGTGTAGATGTCCTATTGATCAGTTATTTTCGGATGTTGCCAGCCTTGAACCAGGTTGAGTAACAAGCACTTCTGCCAATAAGAAGCACTTTGCCATTGCCTTAAAAAGTAGTCCTAAACTTTAATTCTCATTTAAATATCACGTCGGATGATCAAATTATAGGTTTGGGAACTTTATGGTCACTCGCATATCATTCAGTAGCCAGAGATTACAACCCTTTATATAGATTAGCACATTGGTCTACCTGTGCCCCATAGACTCGTTGCATTGTTTGAAGCAGCTGATTTGTATAGTCTGTTAGTGTTCCAGCATCTTCTTCAAATACGCTCAGTAGGGATCTCGTCTACAGTAGGAAAAACACAAAAACACTGATGAAAATAAAATTCACTCAAACTCCAGGAATTATGTTTGCATAGTTACATTGGTCCTGCTTGGTACAATACAGGATTTCCCACTGTAGGACCAGAGCACTTTTTGCAATTCGGCACTGCGTCGCTTTAACTGACAATTGCGCGGTCGTGCAATGTTGTATCCAAACTAAATATGCGTCCTTTTTTCCCCCACAAATACAGCTTTCTTTTGGTGGTATTGTTATAAACAAAAAAAAAAAAAGCGACAATGTTGCAAAAAAATAAAAAAAATCAATATTTTTTACTTTTTGCTAAAATACAAATGCAAAAAAAAAAAATATATAAAAAACAAAAATGTATTCATCGGTTTTGGCCGATCTATATTCCTCCTCGTATTTTTGGTAAAAAAAAAAAAAAAAAAATTGCAATCAGCGCTTGCTTGGTTTGCGCAAAAGTTGCCGCATTTACTAACCATGAGAATTCAATTGCTGCGTTTTTACATTTTTTTTTTTCAGCAATCTGGGATTTTTATTGGGACTGCGATATTTGGGCAGACATATCGGACATTTTTGACACTTTTTTGGGACCAATGACATTTATACAGCTATCAGAAATTTAAATATCCACTGATTACTGTATAAATGTCATTGGCAGTGAAGGGGTTAACCTGCAGGGGGCGATCTAGGGGTTAACCGTGTACCCTTTATGTGTTCTAACTCTGAGGGGGCTGGGCTGTCAGGGGCATAAGAGATCTAACTGATCCCAGTGACAGGGATCAGTAGATCTCTTAGATACCGCCTGTCAGAGAGGGGAACCGCAGTGTTTACTTCGGCGGTTCCCCGTTCTCTCTCTCTGGCAGCTCATCGCGGCTCGCCGGCGGACATAAAGTCTGCCCGAGCCGCGGGCACACTCCACCAGAGTGTGGCGGGCACGAGCGCGTGCCGGCGGTGGCACGCTCGCGCCCCCTAGCTGCCTGTCCGTAAATCGCTGTCTATTTACGGCGATTCGCGTGACAGTGCCATACTGCCGCAGTAAATATACTGCGCGCAGTCAGAAAGTGGTTAAGAAAACCATATCTCATGCCTGATAGGCCGCCACAATCTTTTAGGTCCTGCTTGGGTTCTGGGGGGGGAGGGGGGTTTGCTCCTTTCGTAACGCTGCCATTAATGGAATGCCTTGAATTTTTTTTTTTTAATTAACACAAGGCACTCTGAGTGGACGCTGTGAAGATTGTGATGTCACCGCCCCTTCTCTCCACCTCATCCAAAAGTAGAAAACCTTGTATTCACTGAAAAAATACAAAATGCACAATGGATGGTGGCAGCGCAAAAATAATGATCCGCTATGGTCAGTGAGCAGAGAGGAAGCTGCTTGCACAGAACCCAGAAGATTAAAGTGATCACTTTAGTAGCACCGACTACTACAGTGATTTGCAGCTTCCCCAGCGGCCTATCCTTTATGAGATATGCAAATTTTGCGCCAAGCTGGACCAATGCAGTATGCAATGTATGTAATAATTCCTAAATTTCAACTTTAACAAAGTAAGAGCTCCCAATACAGTTCAAAAACAACAAGTTAAAACTGAGTGTCATGTAATGATTCCCAACACATTTTACATGTGAACAACCAAAAGAAAACTAGTATGTAGATGTAGCTCCCTGTCCATCTAGAGCAGGGTTTCTCAACCAGGGTTCCATGGAACCCTAGGGTTCCTCCAGAGGTTGCTAGGGGTTCCTTGATCAATGAGCAATCTCTGCCTCTCAGATAAATTCCCTCTGACACCATTGATCTTTTTATCTATGTGTAAGGGGGGGGAATTCTTCCCAATGACCACAAGTATATACAGTGGGTACAGAAACTATTCAGACCTCCTTAAATTTTTCACTCTTTGTTATATTGCAGCCATTTGCTAAAATCATTTAAGTTCATTTTTTCCCTCATTAATGTACACACAGCACCCCATATTGACAGAAAAACACAGAATTGTTGACATTTTTGCAGATTTATTAAAAAAGAAAAACTGAAACATCACATGGTCCTAAGTATTCAGACCCTTTGCTGTGACACTCATATATTTAACTCAGGTGCTGTCCATTTCTTCTGATCATCCTTGAGATGGTTCTACACCTTCATTTGAGTCCAGCTGTGTTTGATTATACTGATTGGACTTGATTAGGAAAGCCACACACCTGTCTATATAAGACCTTACAGCTCACAGTGCATGTCAGAGCAAATGAGAATCATGAGGTCAAAGGAACTGCCTGAAGAGCTCAGAGACAGAATTGTGGCAAGACACAGATCTGGCCAAGGTTACAAAAGAATTTCTGCTGCACTTAAGGTTCCTAAGAGCACAGTGGCCTCTATAATCCTTAAATGGAAGACGTTTGGGGCGACCAGAACACTTCCTAGAGCTGGCTGTCCGGGAAAAATGAGCTATCGGGGGAGAAGAGCCTTGGTGACAGAGGTAAAGAAGAACCCAAATATCACTGTCGCTGAGCTCCAGTGATGCAGTCGGGAGATGAGAGAAAGTTGTAGAAAGTCAACCATCACTGCAGCCCTCCACCAGTCGGGGCTTTATGGCAGAGTGGCCCGACGGAAGCCTCTCCTCAGTGTAAGACACATGAAAGCCTATGGAGTTTGCTAAAAAACACCTGAAGGACTCCAAGATGGTGAGAAATAAGATTCTCTGGTCTGATGAGACCAAGATAGAACTTTTTGGCCTTCGTTCTAAGCGGTATCTGTGGAGAAAAACAGGCACTGCTCATCACCTGTCCAATACAGTCCCAACAGTGAAGCATGGTGGTGGCAGCATTATGCTGTGGGGGTGTTTTTCAGCTGCAGGGACAGGACGACTGGTTGCAATCGAGGGAAAGATGAATGCGGCCAAGTGCAGGGATATCCTGGACGAAAACCTTCTCCAGAGTGCTCAGGACCTCAGATTGGGCCGAAAGGTTTACCTTCCAACAAGACAAAGACCCTAAGCACACAGCTAAAATAATGAATGAGTGGCTTCACAACAACTCCGTGACTGTTCTTGAATGGCCGCAGCCAGAGCCCTGACTTAAACCCAATTGAGCATCTCTGGAGAGACCTAAAAATGGCTCTCCACCAACGTTTACCATTCAACCTGATAGGACTGAAGAGGATCTGCAAGGAGGAATGGCAGAGGATCCCCAAATCGAGGTGAGAAAAACTTGCATCTTTCCAAAAAAAGACTCATGGCTGTATTAGATCAAAAGGTCTGAATATTTAGGACCATGTGATATTTCAGTTTTTCTTTAATAAATCTGCAAAAATGTCAACAATTCTGTGTTTTTCTGTCAATATGGGGTGCTGTGTTTCACAAAGAGTGAAAAAGGGGGTCTGAATACTTTCCGTACCCACTGTACATTCTTCCCACTGACCATCACACTAATTTATCATGAGTTGTAGATATAGTCATTTTTAGGAGGGGTTCACTGAGACCAGAAAGTTATTTCAAGGGTTCCCCTGTTTTGAAAAGGTTGAGAAACCCTGATCTAGAGAGATTATCCCCAGTGTGAGATTGTAGACAGAAGCACACATGGTGTTAGATTTGTACTCTAGCACAGTATAGTACGTTGTGTTAAGATATGTTGAAGTAGAGCAATTGTAGCAATACATTGGCTTATTTATTATATGCAACCTTTTGCCTGTCGTGTCCTCAGGTTAACACTCCAGACGGAAGTATGCATTTAGCTACATTTGTGCAAGAATATAAACACTCTGCAATTAAACACTTGCGTCAAGCATCTGTGCACTTCAGAGATTTTTAGTACACCGTTTCCATGAGGATATATTGATTGTTCAGGGGCTGCATTATATTATTGGGTTCTTTATACACATTATCATGTTATGTTTTCGTGCTATAGTACTTGCCCTTAACAGAGGTAATATTTTTCACTGCTGTTGATAGCGCCGTCAGCCTGTACATGTGACATATCTATCGAAATAAAGTCCCAAAGGATCTTCTCTCCATACTTTGAGGTTGCAGTAGGTTCATATTTTATGGGTTTTATGTACTATAGTACTTTTAATCCCTCCCAGGCATAATTCCTCCCATTTAAAGCCTATTACACATGGGCGGAATATCGGGTGGCATTGGCCGGTTCAATAGAAATGAGCCAACTTTCGTCCTGTGCATATGGCAGCTGGTCCTCTTCTGTTGAAGGAGCATGACCGAAAAATGTCTGGCGATCTGCTCCCAATTATGCCTGGGAGGGAGATTTTTCCCAATGGTGTGTGTGTTTGTGTGTGTGTGTGTGTGTGGTCGGGTGGGGGTGCCCCTGTCTGAACCCAATAGCTCAGCAGGGGAGATCGCTGTACTAAATACTGCATAGTTGGTACAGCGGCTCCTCCTGAGCTCTTCAGTTTTCTTTCATTCAGCCCGCTGGGTTGAACGAAAAAAAAATTATTAGTGTGTACTAGGCTTAAGACTTCAGTTTTTGTATTAAGCCATGAACTAGAAAGTTGGAGGGGTGGGGCTTCCTTGTCCTGCAATGTACTCCAAGAAAAGGATTTTACAGGTAAACCAAAAAACACTTTTTATTTACTGTACATTCCAGGGCAAAGGGTATCTTTATATTGATTATGAGAGGGATGTTCTAAAGCACCGAATATAAGGGAAGGGGAACATGGCAATAAGTCAAAGGGCCCCAAAACCGGTTAAAACCTCATCAATAAGCCTGCAAAACTTGCCGACCAAAGAAAGCATCCTCTGCGGTTCAAATATCCACTTGGAAAAACTCTGTAAAAAGCATTGTAATGATATCACGTGCTGGACACACGAAAAGCTGGCAACCATTTTGTTCAAATGACAGCCATGACAGTTTTAGCCTAACAAACACCCAGTGCAGAATACAACACCCCCCCCCCCCCCCTCTTCAGCATGGAATTCCAACAGCCACTTTAAAAGAAATTGTTATCTTAGCTACATGAGCCAGGATGTCTGTTTCTGCTAGGCCGGCTATTAAACCTACCGAGCATGGCATCAAAGAGGCTCAGAATTAAGGGTCGTAAAAAGGGGTACAGAGCCACAGCGACCTTCCAGCAACCCCTACCTCATGACTAGAATGCAAGAATATACACAGGATTCATAAATTCGGATAGGAACGTGACATCTTAATAAAAAGGTACATATTTGAATGCAGAATTTTACACTGAACAAATTAAGTCTAAACACGGCTAGGCCTGATCACATGGGGAACCTCTGCTAACACTTCCTCCTAGATTAATTACATAATGGAAACCTGTGATGTTTACACTTGTTAGAATGCACAATTCATACTGGACTATAATTGATCAGTTTCAGGAATGCACCTTGGACATATTGGGAGATATGATATTGGTACAGAAATTGTATTTCCGGGAGGGTTGTTATTCCATGGTCTGCCCCGGACAGCCCACAGGCCCTCCTTATCCATGTTAGTGGTCAGGGGCATATGACCCCACCCCTTTGTTTCCAGAGAAAAAGGGAATAGACAGGACAGTCCTCCTTTTACCATCAACTACAAACATCTGAGAACCTGTTGGACTCATCGTCAAATCTCTGTTCAATCACGGACATTAACTGCAAGTATCTTTCTCCCTTCCATTCTGCCTTATCTCTTTGCTGCTGTATATTAAGTCTTTATTGCTTTGTAACGCCATTTTTCTTTAAATATTTTATTTGCACCAATTTTTACCTTTTCGTTATTAAACATTATTCTGAAAAGTGTTAATCTTGTCGCTAAAGCTCTTAATGCAAGCTAGAACCTGTTTTGAAGAGTGCTACTGTTTAGGATAAATCATCTGAATATTCCTGTCTGTGGTGACAGTGTGTGCTACAGACGATTATTCTAATATCATAATTGGTATTGCAAAAATTACAAGGTCCTCTCTTTGTCACTAAAAAAATGGTGGAACTTTTCTCTTCAGACCATAAGCTTGATAAAAAAGCGAATGGATCCATCAAGAAATGGTAGATTTGGAATCTGAGTGACCCTTCCTCGTGCCTTCCGGAAGCACAAAGAGGGTATTTGACTTAAATTGCATCAGTTGACTTCAGGTGACACCTGACAGCACAAACCACATCCAAGGTATAAAGAGCCTTGCCTCCGGTGTCTAAGGTTTAGAACAGATGAAGGACGATAACATGGGGGGGGTTATTTACTAAAGGCAAATCCACTGTGCCCTACAAGTGCACTGCAATTGCACTTGGAAGAGTACTTGGATGTGCAGTCACTGTAGACCTGTAGGGGACATGCAAGGAAAATAAAAAAAACACACTTTTGATTGCACATGATTGGATGATAGAAATCAGCGCAGCTTCCCCTAATTTCATATCTTCCCCTCAGATCTACATGACTGCACTTCCAAGTGCATTTGTAGTGCACAACCCCAATGTCCTAGTTGAGATGAACAGAGAAACCAACTTAGGTGGCTAAGGTTGTAGAACCACCTTGCCACAATGGAGCCTTGGGAACAATTCCTTACAGGAAAGGACAGTCAATTGCAGTCTGAAGGACTAAAGGAATATCCTGGATGGGTTCAAACAGAGATTTCTGTGATAAAGTACAAAGGTGAAAAATTGTATAAAGGTCCTCACTAGGTGGCTACCAGGGACCCTAGATATAGGTTGGGTACCACATCCCTAATTAATCAAGATTTAGGAAGAATACAACACTGGGATTTTCTCGGTACCATAAAGAACACCATAACTACACATATTATATAAAAATAGAGTTTAATTCATATTAAAAATATTGTTCTCCAAAAACATGATTTTTTTTGTCTTAAACCCCTGAGTTTCTGCATGATAGTGGGTTACTTTGCTTATCCTATTCAATTGGTGGTAGCTACCTCCAAAGTATCACATAGTGGCATTGATAGATAAAGGCATATATACAGCAATTCCATACATGTTGGAACTAGGTGAAAATTCAAACTTGTGGTAGAAATAAACAGCTTATGCCCATGGTCATGCAGTATAACTCATTCTTTACATGTTTCGCGTTTACACATTAACGCTTCCTCAGAAGATCAGGGGGTTTAGATGTATAAAGTATTCAATATACACTAATCTGAAAATACAAACAATAAAATGTTTAATGAAAGCTAAACATTGTCTTCATTATCAAATACAGTTTTAATCTGCACTCACTAGTTTCGCAAAGCACCCTCAATCAGAAACCAACTTACAGCTAGTCATTATGTACCTAGACAACAATGTATACACCCCACTCAAGGAATTTTTAGGTGTGAGAAATGCGGTATGTGCCTATGGGTTAACCAGGGCACAAAATTCCAGTTACCTAGTTCCAACATAATAGAAAAAAATTATAAAAAAAAATGATAGAAAAAATAATCTTCCTTATTTTTTCTATAATTTTTTTTATAATTTTTTCTATTCTTTTTTATTTAATTCTATTAGTTTCCATACCATTACCCTCCATTGAACAAATTCCTAATTTATTTAATTTATTCTCTAGTGTTTATATATTTTTTAGTGGGCATATATAGACCATGGTCATTTCGTATGAATTGCAAACATTTTTATTCACCACTTGGGGGCACCACAGCCGTCACAGGTATAACCTCTGTTTGTTATTCTACGGATGGTTGTCTGAGACCTATAAAAAGAAGTAATGGACTATCCCATAATATGCCTGAAGAAAGAGTGTGCCTGTTGTCATCACAGGCTGCATGCTAAGAAACGCGTCGCACACCAGTGACGTAGGTACATTCCCACGCTGTCTCCTGTGCTCCGGACTCCATACAGTAAGCTGACGCGGCCGGTCAGCACCTCGGCTTCCTCCCGGATCGGATGATTGCGGACCCAGTGGTGTAGAACCTATGTCCATACAATATGGGATACTGCCTCCCCATGAAATGCCTGTTTTTAACCCCATGCGAGTGTTTTACTTATCTTCTTAATAAATTTTTGTACATCTACACCTAGAGGCGCCTTCTTTTTATGTATCTACAGCTTTCTGGACATAGCTTCTCAATAGGAGTGCTGCCCTATCTGCAGTAACCAGACAATTTACTCTATTCCGTCGCACTAAGACTCAGAGCCTGGCCTTGCGCCTATATACTTGTCTCTATAGTCTCACTATAGAAAGTGTACTGCAGAGACCTGTAGTCCCACCAAAGGGTTCATGGATGTTGCTGCAACCTGTAGTCCCCCAATAGGGAGCATTCTGTTGCAACCTGTAGTCCCATGTAAGCAGGGTGGTCTTCTCTGACCTGTAATCCTACAGAAAGATGGCTCACATGAGGTCGAAGTAGGAAGCCAGCAGCATGCCCCACCTCCACTCGTGATGACACAGACCACACTGCTCATGTGTGTGTGGTCTGAGTTGACGGTGAATGAATGCAGGGGGAGTACAACGTTTCCACTGCCTGCTTTTGAGCCGCTGAGCCTCCTAGACTGCCCCTAGGCCTCACCACTGTCATTGTCACGAACCTGGTGATGGAGTCTGTCTTGTGCAGGGAACAACCGCTCTTGCGCACCCGATTCAAGGACCCCTGGTAGAGTAGACAGAGGCCCAAGAGTACGGGATGGCACGAGGGCTGGAGGGTCACCGATGATGTTGTGAGGCTCCAGAAGACGTGCAGATAGAAGGATGGTCGTACAGGCTGGGTCGGCAACAGGCAGGAAGGTACAAAAGGATCAGGCAAATGGGTAGTCAAGTCCAAGCAAGGTTCGTTAACGGGCGGGCAGCAGAGGTACACGGGAGCAGACAGACAATCGGATGGTTGTGGATAGCCGGGGTCGGTGCAGGCAGCGGAACAGCAGGTCAGGACAAGCCAGGTCAACAGGAGGCAGAACAAACACAGGAACAGGTAGCAGTAGCTGAGGCTCACAGGTCACGGACGCTGTAGAACAAGCAGCACTTGTAGCAGGGTTCTCCAGGTTTAAATAGCACCATTTGGCGCCATTTCCGGCGCGTGCGCGCGCACAGGCGGGCGTGCGCACCACCGCAAAAACAGCCAGATTTCACTGGCAGAACTGTTCCTTCTCTAACATTGCCCCCGCCAAGGGGCAGCCTCCGAATGCCTTACTGGGTGTCACCACCCCGGCGATTCTCCCTGAAGGCCCGGATCAGTCCTGGAGCATGGATGTTCTTCTTAGGTTCCCAGGAGTTCTTCTCCGGACCAAACCCCTTCCACTTGATCAAATACTGGGTCTCCCCAGCTCTCCGGCGACAGTTCAAGATAGCTTCCACCTCGAACTTCTCCTCTCCATTGACCAAGATGGGGCCCGGTGGGCCTACCCTCCGACCCGAGGAGTCGTCGAGGACCATGGGTTTTAATAGAGACACATGAAATACCGGGTGGATCCGCAGGGAAGGCGGGAGATCTAGCTCAAATGCCACCCGGTTAATCTTTCTCTTCACTGGGAAAGGCCCCAAAAATCTTGGACCCAATTTCTTTGAGGGGCATGCTAGCTTCAAGTTTCTAGTAGAAAGCCAGACACGATTGCCAGGTTGGAGCTCCAGTTCCCCCCCGCCTCCTCTTATCATAGGCCTCCTTGTTAGTCTCCCGGGACCTAGATAGTGTCTCCTGTAGAAGCTTGGAGTTGGATTGGAGGAAGCTGGTGATATCCTGTGCTGCTGGGATGGTACACTCCGGACTCAGGTCGGGCAGAAATATAGGATGGTATCCATAATTGGCCCAGAATGGGGACTGCTGGGTGGCCAAATGAATGGTGTTATTGTAAGCAAATTGGGCCACCGGCAGCAGTGCAACCCAATCATTCTGTGAGAAAGAAGAAAAGCACCGCAAGTATTGCTCCAAGGTCTGATTCGTCCTTTCCGTCTGGCCGTTCGTCTGCGGATGGTAGACGGAGGAAAATGCGAGCTCAATTTCCAGACCAGCACACAAGGCTCTCCAAAACCTGGACGTGAACTGGACCCCCGATCAGACACGATGTTGCTGGGCACTCCATGAAGTCGGACGACTTCTCTTATGAATGTGCTGGCCGTTTCGGCCGCTGAGGGGGTCCCCTTCATGGGAATGAAGTGTGCCATCTTAGTCATTCAATCCACAAGGACGAAGATAGCCGTAAAACCTTCAGACGGGGGAAGTTTGACAATAAAGTCGATCGCCAGTTGCGACCACGGGCGCTCAGGTATAGGAAGGGGGTTTAGGAGACCCCAGGCTTAGCTTTGTCCGTTTTATTCCTGGCACAGACAGGACAGGCCCCCACGTATTTCTTTCAGTCCTCCGTGATGTTGGGCCACCAGAATGACCGTGAGACGAGCTCAGCGGTCTTTTGAGAACCAAAATGTCCGGCCAGTTTATGGTCATGGCATCGATCCAGGATTCTAAGGCGCAGACTTGTCGGGATAAACATTCTCTGCCCAAACCACCATAGACCATCTCTGACGGTCAGTCGGGTGTCCCTGTCGGTAGCGGAACCGGCCAGGACCCGACGAAGTTGGGAGAGGAAGTCCTCATCGGACAGAAGGAAATTCCGTGCTGAAAGTATGGTGTCAGGTGGGGCAGTATTTCCTGGCTCCGAGAACATCCGGGAAAGGGCATCGGGCTTGCTGTTCTTAGATCCAGAGCGATACATCAAATGGAAGTGAAACCTGGAGAAGAACAGCGCCCAGCGGGCCTGCCGAGGTCTTAGCCTCTTTGCTGTTCGGAGGTACTCCGGGTTTTTGTGATCTGTGAAAATAAGGATAGGATGAGAGGCCCCTTCCAGTAGATACCGCCACTCCTATAGAGCGAC
Source organism: Glandirana rugosa (assembly GCA_018402905.1). Lineage (NCBI taxonomy): Eukaryota > Metazoa > Chordata > Amphibia > Anura > Ranidae > Glandirana > Glandirana rugosa. The sequence continues at coordinate 354,323 of BLSH010218869.1, forward strand.
TTGATAGCCAGTAGCTCTCTATCTCCTATGTCATAATTCCGCTCTGGTGCAGTTAGTTTCCTGGAGAAAAAGGCTACAGGGTGGAGCAGGGCCTTGATACCCTGGCGCTGGGACAAGATAGCCCCTACTGCGGTTTCAGATGCGTCCACCTCAAGAACGTAAGGTAAGGCTGGGTCCGGGTGTTTCAGAATGGGGGCGGAGGTGAAAAGATATTTGAGTCTCTGAAAGGCGGCTTGAGCCTCAGGAGACCACTGGTACCGGGCGTTCTGCTTGGTCAATCGCGTGATAGGCTCCACGATGGCAGAGAATCCCTTTATGAATTTTCTTTAGAAATTTGCGAAGCCCACAAATCTCTGAACCCCTTTTCGGTCTGTAGGTGTGGGCCATTCCAGAATTGTGGAGACTTTCTGGGGATCCATATGGATGCCTGTTGTGGAGATAATCAGCCCCAGAAAGTGCATACTGGGCTGTTCAAAAGAACACTTTTCCACTTTGGCATACAAGCCATGCTGCCGTAGTCGCCCCAGAACCTTGGTGACGTGCCTGCGGTGTTCCTCCAAGGAAGCAGAGAAGACCAGGATATCATCCAGGTATATGATGACGAAGAGGTCCAGGAAGTCTCGAAACACGTCATTGACAAAGTGCTGAAATGTTGCGGGGGCATTGCACAGGCCGAAGGGCATCACCAAGTATTCGTAATGCCCAAAACGAGTGCGGAATGCGGTCTTCCACTCGTCTCCTTCCCTGATCCGAATGAGGTTGTATGCCCCTCGTAGGTCAAGCTTTGTAAAGATGGTTGCTGACCCCAGCCGCTAGAAAAGTTCCGGAACCAAGGGTAGCGGGTACCGATTTTTGATGGTTACCTGGTTAAGCTCCCTGTAGTCTATGCACGGCCGGAGCGAGTGATCTTTCTTCTCCACAAAGAAGATACTGGCTCCAGCCGGAGATGTGGAAGGTCTGATAAACCCCTTCTTGGTGTTCTCGTCCAAGTAAGATTTGAGGGCCGCAAGTTCAGGCTCAGAGAGAGGGTAAATCCTCCCAAAAGGCACTTCAGCCCCGGGCAGCAGTTCGATGGGGCAATCGTAGGGCCTATGCGGTGGGCGTTTATCTGCCCCCTTCTTACTAAACACGAGAACGAGTGATAAGCCTGAGGAAGGAGAGTCCGAACGTCAGGCTCAGTGTCAGACTCCAGGCTGAGGAGTGATGGGACAGTCCTGTCTCTGGGCTTCAGGCAATGCTGGCGGCAATAAGGTGACTGGAAGTGGACGGCTCCAGTGGTCCAGTCTATGCTGGGGTTATGTGCCTAGAACCAGGGCAATCCCAGGATGATGGGGCAGAGAGGAGAAGCAATGGCATCCAGCCGCAGATGTTCCTGGTGACCATCCAGAGTGCAGGAGAGAAGAGGGACTGTCTCATGCGCAACTGTCCCGGACTTGATGTGTGACCCGTTGGCCAAGCGGATCATCAATTTATGAGCTTTGGGTTGCAGGGGAATATGATGCTGTGCAGCGAAATCCAAGTCAATGAAACAACTGCACGCCCTGGAGTCAAGGATTGCCGGCACCGTGATAATCCCTCCGAGAAGCTGTAGAGACAGAAAGATGGTGAGATGAGCAGGAGACTTAATCAGTTCGTTAGATACGGTGGCCAAGCACTTACCGCGCTTCGCGGGGCACGTCCTGACCCTGTGACCGGGCTCCCCGCAGTAGAGGCAGAGGTTTAGCTGGAACCGGCGTTGTCTTTCCTCAGTGCTGAGCGAAGACCGAAGCAACCCAATCTGCATGGGCTCAGAGGTGTCCGGAGGAGAGGAGGAGGAGGATGTCGGTCGGAAAGTAGGCGGAGTCGGGTAACTGGGGACCCGAGGAAGCATCCAGGTGGGACGCAACTGTCCAGAAGACCTCTCGGCGCGGCGCTCCCTGAGGCGCCGGTCTATGGAGATGGCAAGGGTGATCAGCTCCTCCAAGGTTTTAGGGATCCCCACTCGGGCCAGCTCATCCTTTATAGGTTCGGACAGCCCCATGCGGAATTGGAACAAGAGAACCGCGCTGCCCCAGGCGGTGTCCGAACTCCAGCGCCGAAATTCAGCGGCATAATCCTCCACTGGGCGGTGGCCCTGCTGGAGGTTGTACAGAGTAGCCTCTGCGGTGGTGGCTAGGTGGGGGTCTTCGTATAACTGTGCCATGGCCCGGAAGAAAGCTGCAGCAGAGGCAACTTCGGGGGCATTCTGCTCCCACAGTCTGAGAGCCCAGGCCTGGGGTTCCCCCTGCAGCAAGGAAATCACAAATCCAACTTTGGTGCTCTCTAAAGAAAATGTTCGTTGCTGGAGACCCAGATATAGGTTACATGCACTCCGGAAGACTCAGAACTTGCGCCGGTCCCCGGAGAACTTGTCTGGCAGCGGGACCTTAGGTTCCGAAGGCAGCGCCACTATGGTACGGGAAGCCGTGGCACCGGAGGCCGGAGCGGCAGACAGTTCCTGCACCCGTTCTTCTAGCCGGGTATATCCCTATTGGAGGTTTTTGATGGCTTGAGTGAGGCCAGCAAGGTGTGCGCACAAATCGTCCATAGCGGAGCGTGTTCCCTGCGCAGACTCAGTCATGGCTGCTCGTTTCTGTCACGAACCTGGTGGTGGAGTCTGTCTTGTGCAGGGAACAACTGCTCTTGCGCACCGGATTCAAGGACCCCTGGTAGAGTAGACAGAGGCCCAAGAGTACGGGATGGCACGAGGGCTGGAGGGTCACCGATGATGTTGAGAGGCTCCAGAAGACGTGCAGATAGAAGGATGGTCGTACAGGCTGGGTCGGCAACAGGCAGGCAGGAAGATACAAAAGGATCAGGCAAACGGGTAGTCAAGTCCAAGCAAAGTCAGGACAAGCCGGGTCAACAGGAGGCAGAACAAACACAGGAACAGGTAGCAGGAGCTGAGGCTCACTGGTCACGGACGCTGTAGAACGAGGTGCCATTCCTCTGAGCGTAGAAGAGCTTTAGGCAATGGATCTGGATGGGCAGCGCAGTGGTGTAGTGGATAGTACTTTCACCTGGCAGCAAAAGGGTCGCTGGTTCTATGTTTGTTATTTTTTTTAAAATCCTTTACAAAACACTTTAAGCTTTAAATATTCTCCTCCAGTCAGGGAAATTTACATGGACATTTTCTTATCTACCTTAAGCCACCTGTAGATGTTATGGTCCTTCATTTCAAGCAAATTTTAGTAAATTGTAAGGGCGGTCTCACACTGCCATGCTGCAGTGTGGGTGTAGCACAGTGTATTCACAGTTTGGTTACCCAAGCTTTCCCATAGACCAGGAGTATCCAAACTCTCTAAACAAAGGGTCCTTCAGACTAAAAGTGGAGTTCCACCCAAAAGTAGAACTTCCGCTTTAAGTGTTGGTGACCCCCTGATATGCCACAATTGGCATGTCTTTTTTTTTGGGGGGGGGAGCGAATACCTGGTTTTGACAGGTATCCAGTGCCCACTTCCTCTCCTGGCTCCAAGGCGCCAGAAGGTAGTTCACATCTTCCCCCAGAAGATTGCCCAGCCATTCAGAGCGCTGGAGCACGGCTTTGAAGCCAAAGCCGGGCACCCACAGTTGCAATGACGGCGCCGTACAGAGGAGGGGGAGAGGAGCGAGGCAGTGGGCAGCCACATTACTGGACCAGAGGACAGGTGAGTGTCTGATTATTAAAAGTCAGCAGCTACACTTTTTGTAGCTGCTGATTTTTAAATGGGTGGAGCTCTGCTTTAAGGAGGGCTGGACTGTGACCATTGGGAGTAGAAAAGGTCCCAAAGTCAGTGGGAATAAACAATACCCCATCTTTGGTACCAGTGAGAGGAATAGCGTCCCATCGTTCGTATCATTGGGAGGAATTGTGCTCCATCATTGGTGTCATTTTAAGGACTTATGCCCCATTACTGGTGTCAGTGGGAGCAATTATGCCCCATTGTTGGTATCAGTGGATGAAAATAGGCCCCCCCCCCCCCCCCCAGGGCCGGATAATAGCAAGCAAAGGGCCGCAGTTTGGAGACCACTGCCATAGACTAATTAGTTGAGGCGTTTTATTTATTTATTTCTGGTACTTGTATAGCGCTGTCAATTTACGCAGCGCTTTACATATATATATTGTACATTGACATCAGTCCCTGTCCTCAAGGAGCTTACAATCTAAGGTCCCTAACTCACATTCATACATATACTGGAGCCAATTTTTTAGACAGGATCCAATTAACCTACCAACATGTCTTTAGAGTGTGGGAGGAAACCGGAGTACCCGGAGGCGTTTTGGTGCTTTTTATGAAAGCACACCAAAGAATCAGCATGCGGGACTTTTTGTGCTTTTTCAGAAAATACACCAAACATGCCTGATTTAATACAGGTCTATGGGAAAGCACAGGTAACCCACACAAAAACCGAGGGTACACTGCGCTACTCCCGCACTGCGACCAAACCACAGCGTCGCAGTGTGAAACAACCCTAAAGACAATAGAATTTCATAGAAAGAAATAAAAGCTCCACTTACAAAATAACAGCCAATAGAACACGTATATATGTAATATATGAATATTAACCACCCATGCTTAACTTCTTCATCACAGAAGAAACATTCTTTGCCATGGTCATCTTAAAAATAGGAGTTCTTTTTTTGTCTGTTAAAGTACAGATATATTTGGATGGGCTCAGTACCTGATTTTTATTAGATACTTTGAGTCATTATAGGCAGATGCCATCTAAACCCATCTAATTGCTGACAATAACAAGCCCATGCTTGATGCGGCTTCTTTTAAGATGAGCTTATGTAGATTTTTATATGCTACGTTGCTTGTTTATGCCACATCTGTGAACTTTCCTAATACCAAAATGTCACCACAACTCGGTATAAACAGGTTGTACCCAGAAACAGGCTACTACAAAAGGCTAGGCCACAAGAGGAGACATCATTGTAGCACCTGGAAGAAAACAATTATGAAATACTGTACATGTGTGCACTGTAAACAGTAGATGGAAATGTACACAAATGACAAAACGTTACAACAATAGGTATTCATACATGGCAGAATCAAGCCTGCCCAATTATTAACCAAATTCAGTGGTTGGCACACAACAAGGAAAATGCCATCACTCTTCAGTGCCCACCATTCCATTCCAATATACTAGGTGGACCTTAAAGCAGTTGTAAACCTCAGACATGAAATATGAACAAAGCATGTTCCTCTATATTGTGTACTTGTCTCAATTAAGAGCACCAAGTGTCATTTCTGTCTGCTGCTTTGTTCCTCTGCTATCAGAATGAGTCACTTCTGACAAGTTTTCCTGACACCAAGAAAAAAATGGTGACATGGCAGGGATCTCAAGCTGATTCACAGCTTCAGCTTTGTTCCTGTTAGCTGTGTGGAGGGGGGTGTATCCCTTCCAGTTCTCAAGTTCAGTTCTCAATCAGTTCTCAAGTAGCTCTGCAGTGGGTGATATCCGTTCTTTGCCCCGTTTTCTGATCTTTCAGAGAAGCTGTATACATTCTGGACTTTGAATGGATGCAGAGAAGAAGACAACTGCAGATAAACAGGTACAACTTATATAGGAGGATTCGTTTCATCTCTGTGCATCACCTGAGGCCAGTCCCTTTATTGGGTAAATGGAATGGTTTCCAAGCACCTTAAAGTTTCTATTTAAGGTAAAGATAGTGCTCATGATGTTAACCATAAGTGTGCTGCACCAGTCTGTTAGTCAAATCGCAGAAACAGTTATAGGTTCCAGAATTACAGTTGACGAGCAGACATCTCCCCCTTTATTCTTATGGAGATGTCTGCCCTGTATAACTAGACTTGCCTCTAACGTCCTGGAATAACTACATAGTACATGAGTGAGGGAATGGCTGCTTTAACCATTTGACATCCAGAACATTTAACCCCCAATTTGAAAAAAAAAACAAAAAAACAAAATCACAATATTTTTTACTTTCTGCTATAAAACATCCAATTAAAAAAAACAAAAAAAAAACAATCAAATTTCTTCATCAGTTTAGGCCAATATGTATTCTGCCACATATTTTTGGTAAAGACATTTCCAATAAGCGTATATTGATGGATTTACGTGAACATTATTATTATTATTACTACTACTACGGGTACATATATAGCACTGTCAATTTACGCAGTGCTTTACATATACATTGCACATTCACATCAGTCCCTACCCTCAAGCAGTTATAGTGTCTACAAACTATGGGATATATTTGAGGATTTTTTATTAATTTTCTTTATACTAGTAATGTCAGCGATCAGCGACTTAGAGCGGAACCTGCAATATTGCGGCAGACAAAATCGGACACTAACTGACACTTTGTAGGAACCAGTGACGCTAATAAAGCGATCAGTGCTAAAAATATGCACTGTCACTGTACTAATGACACTGGCTGGGAATGGGTTAAACATCTAGGGTGAACAAAGGGTTAACTGTGTACCTAGCCAGTGTTTTTTGTGTAACCAGTGTTGTGCTTTCACTAGGGGAAGAGATCAATTATAGTTCCTGCTTTGCAGGAACACAGAATCCATCCCTTGCTCCCTTGTCAGAACGGCATTCTGCCTTGTTTACATAGGCAGATCCCCGTTCTGTGTGTATTACCGACAATTGTCAAGTGCCAGTGGACATAGAGTGCCCAAGTGCAGAATCACACATATATACAGTATCTCACAAAAGTGAGTACACCCCTCACATTTTTGTAAATATTTTATTATATCTTTTCATGTGAAAACACTGAAGAAATGACACTTTGCTACAATGTAAAATAGGGAATGTATAGCTTGTATAACAGTGTAAATATGCTGTCCCCTTAAAATAACTCAACACACAGCCATTAATGTCTAAATCACTGGCAACAAAAGTGAGTACATCCCTAATGAAAATGTCCAAATTGGGCCCAAAGTGTCAATATTTTGTGTGGTCACCATTATTTTTTAGCACTGCCTCTTGGGCATGGAGTTCACCAGAGCTTCACAGGTTGCCACTGGAGTCCTCTTCCACTCCTCCATGCCGACATCATGGAGCTGGTGGATGCTGAAGATCTTGCGCTCCTCCACCTTCCATTTGAGGATGGATGCCCCACAGATGCTCAATAAGGTTTAGGTCTGGAGACATGCTTGGCCAGTCCATCACCTTTACCCTCAGCTTCTTTAGTAAGGCAGTGGTCATCTTGGAGGTGTGTTTGGGGTCGTTATGTTTGAATACTGCCCTGCAGCCCAGTCTGCGAAGGGAGTGGATCATACTCTGTTTCAGTATGTCACAGTACATGTTGGCATTCATGGTTCCCTCAATGAACTGTAGCTCCCCAGTGCGGGCAGCACTTATGCAGCCCCAGACCATGACACTCCCACCACCATGCTTGACTGTAGTCAAGACACACTTGTCTTTGTACTCCTCACCTGGTTGCTGCCACACCAAATAAGTTTATCTTGGTCTCATCAGACCACAGGACATGGTTCCAGTAATCCATGTACTTAGTCTGCTTGTCTTCAGCAAACTGTTTGTGGGCTTTCTTGTGCATGATCTTTAGAAGAGGCTTCCTTCTGGGATGACAGCCATGCAGACCAATTTGATGCAGTGTGCGGTGTATGGTCTGAGCACTGACAGGCTGACTCCCCACCCCTTCAACCTCTGCAGCAATGCTGGCAGCACTCATACATCTATTTCCCAAAGACAACCTCTGGATATGATGCTGAGCATGTGCACTCAACTTCTTTGGAACCTGTCCTGTTAATTCGCTGTATGGTCTTGGCCACTGTGCTGCAGCTCAGTTTCAGGGTCTTGGCAATCTTCTTATAGCCTAGGCCATCTTTATGTAGAGCAATAATTCTTTTTTTCAGATCCTCTGAGTTCTTTGCCATGAGGTGCCATGTTGAACTTCCAGTGACCAGTATGAGAGAGTGAGAGCGATAACACCAAATTGAACACATCTGCTCCCCATTCACACCTGAGACCTTGTAACACTGAGTCACATGACACCGGGGAGGGAAAATGGCTAATTGGGCCCAATTTGGACATTTGCACTTAGGGATGTACTCACTTTTGTTGCCAGTGGTTTAGACATTAATGGCTGTGTTTTGAGTTATTTTGAGTGGACAGCAAATTTACACTGTTATACAAGCTGTACACTCACTACTTTACATTGTAGCAAAGTGTCATTTCTTCAGTGTTGTCACATGAAAAGATAGAATAAAATATTTACAAAAATGTGAGGGGTGTATATATACACATATACATACACATATATACACACACACACACACACACACACACACACACACACACACACACACACACACACTGGTCATAAAATTAGAATGTCATCAAAAAGTTGATTTTACTAATTCCATTCAAAAAGTGAAACTTGTATATTATATTCATTCATTACACACAGACTGATATATTTCAAATGTTTATTTCTTTTAATTTTGATGATTATAACTGACGACTAAGGAAAATCCCAAATTCAGTATCTCAGAAAATTAGAATATTGTGAAAAGGTTCAATATTGAAGACATCTGGTGCCACACTCTGATCAGCTAATTAACTCAAAACACCTGCAGAGGCCTTTAAATGGTCTCTCAGTCTAGTTCTGTAGGCTACACAATCATGGGGAAGACTGCTGACTTGACAGACGACCATTGACACCTTGCACGAGGAGGGCAAGACACAAAAGGTCATTGCAAAAGAGGCTGGCTGTTCACAGAGCTCTGTGTCCAAGCACATTAATAGAGAGGCGAAGGGAAGGAAAAGATGTGGTAGAAAAAAAGTGTACAAGCAATAGGGATAACCGCACCCTGGAGAGGATTGTGAAACAAAACCCATTCAAAAATGTGGGGTAGATTCACAAAGAGTGGACTGCAGCTGGAGTCAGTGCTTCAAGAACCACTGCGCACAGACGTATGCAAGACATGGGTTTCAGCTGTCGCATTCCTTGTGTCAAGCCATTCTTCAACAACAGACAGTGTCAGAAGCGTCTCACCTGGGCTAAAGACAAAAAGGACTGGACTGCTGCTGAGTAGTCCAAAGTTATGTTCTCTGATGAAAGTCAATTTTGCATTTCCTTTGGAAATCAGGGTCCCAGAGTATGGAGGAAGAGAGGAGAGGGACACAATCCATGTTGCTTGAGGTCCAGTGTAAAGTTTCCACAGTCAGTGATGGTTTGGGGTGCCATGTCATTTGCTGGTGTTGATCCACTGTGTTTTCTGAGGTCCAAGGTCAACGCAGCCATATACCAGGAAGTTTTAGAGCACTTCATGCTTCCTGCTGCTGACCAACTTTATGGAGATGCAGATTTCATTTTCCAACAGGACTTGGCACCTGCACACAGTGCCAAAGCTACCAGTACCTGGTTTAACCACTTCAGCCCTGGAAGGATTTACCAGTTTAGCACCAGAGCACTTTTTGCGATTCGGCACTGCATCTCTTTAACTGACAATTGTGCGGTCGTGCGGCGTTGTACCCAAACGAAATTGGCGTCCTTTTTTTCCCACAAATAGAGCTTTCTTTTGGTGGTATTTGATCACCTCTGTGTCATTTCTGATCACCGCTATAAACAAAAGAAGAGCGACAATTTTGAAAAAAAAAAAAAAAAAAAAACGGTTTTCTTACTTTTTGCTAAAATACAAATCCCCCCCCAAAAAAATATAAAAACATTTTTTTCATCGGTTTTGGCCGATTTATAGTCTTCCTCATTATAGTAAAAAAAAAAACGCAAGTCGGCGTTTATTGATTGGTTTGCGCAAAAGTGGCCGCGTTTATAGATGATGAGAATTCATTTCTGGGGGGTTTTTTTTATTTTTATTTTTTACTAGTAATGGCGGCGATCTGTGATTTTTAGCAGTACTGCGATATTGGGGCGGACATGTCTGAACATTTTGACACTTTTTTGGGACCAATGACATTTATACAGCGATCAGAAATTTAAATGTCCACTGATTACTGTGTAAACGTCACTGGCATTGAAGGGGTTAACCTGCAGGGTGTAGTGAAGGGGTTAACTGTGTTCCCTAGGTGTGTTCTAACTGTGGGGGGGCTGGACTACCATGGGCATTAGTGATCTAACTGATCCCAGTGACAGGGATCAGTAGATCTCCTATGCCCCCACTAACAGAGCGGGGAACCGCCGTGTTTACATCGGCGGTTCCCCGTTCTTTTGCAGTGGCCGGTCATCGCGGCTCGCCGGCGAACATCAGGTCCGCCTGAGCCGCGGGCACACTCCTCAGGAGTACGGCGGGCGCGCACGCCCCCTAGCAGTCACCCGCAGATTGCCACTTATTTATGGCGATTTGCGGGACGCACCCACACTGCCCCCGTGAATATACGGTAGGCAGTGTGGAAGCAGTTAAGGACCATGGTATCCCTGTTCTTAATTTGGCCAGCAAACTCACCTGACGTTAACCCCATAGAAAATCTATGGGGTATTGTGAAGAGGAAGATGCGATATGCCAGACCCAACAATGCAGAGGAGCTGAAGGCCACTATCAGAGCAACCTGGGCTCTCATAACACCTGAGCAGTGCCACGGACTGATCAACTCCATGCCACGCCTTATTGCTGCAGTAATTCAGGCAAAAGGAGACCCAGCTAAGTAGTGAGTGCTGTACATGCTCATACTTTTCATGATCATACTTTTCAGTTGGCCAAGATTTCTAAAAATCCTTTCTTGTATTGGTCTTAAGTAATATTCTAATTTTCTGAGATACTGAATTTGGGATTTTCCTTAGTTGTCAGTTATAATCATCAACATTAAAAGAAATAAACATTTGAAATATATCAGTCTGTGTGTAATGAATGAATATAATGTACAAGTTTCACTTTTTGAATGGTATTAGTGAAATAAATCAACTTTTAGATGATATTCTAATTATATGACCAGCACATATATATATATACACATACATACATACATACATACACACACACACACACACACACACACGCACACACGCACACACGCACACACGCACACGCGCGCGCGTACGTAATTCTGCACAGGAGAGCCAATTTGTAGCAGTAAGACGGCTATGGGGCGGACAGGAAGGGATTCATATAGGGCCGGTTCACACCTGAACCAAACAGGTACGCAGTCCGCATTCCTGTGCAACTCCTGTGTGATTCACTGTGGTGCAATTTTGTAGCCAATTCATTTGCACTGGATTGCACAAAAAACAGTGCACACATTACGTTTCAAAAACGCACCACGCCAAAAATCGCATGGTATGCAATCTTGTGCAGGCAAGCACACCACATTTGCAACCTGTGTTTGGGATGCAGTTAATGTATTGCCACCCGCAGCAGATCACAAAGGCAGTGCATTTTGAACACACACCGCGTTCTGCTGTGAACAGGCCCTTAAGCTGTAAACAGACAACACAGCTAAGGGCCCTTCACACTAGTATGCAGTGCAGGAAAGCCATATTCCTGTGTGGCTTTCTGCACTACATTCCAATTGTGTTGCCCACGCGATCTGATACGGTGGTCATTGCAAAGTAAACGACACCCCAAAAGGCAGGCATTTGCCTGCACCAGATCGCATGGTACAAAAGTAAAAAAATTGTAGTACATGCACTACTTTTGATGCGGTGCGATTTTAGCCAATTCAAAATGAATGGGCTGGAATCGCACAGCACAGAACTGCATGTCAATCGCACCGGAATCGCTCACGTGTTCTTGTGGGAGTCACATGCAGTTCCTAGTGTGAATGGGCCCTTAACTAGAAATGCTGTTAAAATGCCTGTGATTAGTTAAATGAGGTTTATATTTCCATTCGGCAGTGAAAGGTTTTTTTGCTCCTTTAGTTTCAGCTAACAATCTTTTCTGTTCTAGGGTGACAACACTCACCCACTATATTGTATTTTTGGATGAGCTGTGTTGCCATGCTAGGACAGGAAGTGTATTCACAAGGAAAAAAATCCCCCCCCCACCCCCGAATCTCCATACCATAGGGGGAGGTGTTTTTTTGCCCACAGATTGAACATTGCAGAGCTGACTTAACAATTCAGTAGAAGCAGAGAGCACAGGAAGTTATTTGCTCACTGGATTTTTGGCAGGATCAACAAGTATTTATTTTATGCACTTATTGAATAAATATTATATAAATATAACAAACAAACACTTTCAATTGTGTATTTTAAGTGTTCCTACCCACAACAGTAAAATCAGCCTGTATATGCAGTAAAGCATGCTTGTTAAACTCACTGTGGAACCTAAGGGGTTAATCTTGTGCATTCATGTGTAAAAAGGCTGTTTGATCATCTCTTCTCTAATCCTCCCTTTCTTCCACTGTCTCCAATACATCTCCTGATGGTACAGAGCCTTGGGGGAACTCTGCATATGCTCAGTTTGGTGTGTATTGCTAGAGAGGTTTGTTTCTTTTTCTTGGGAGGGTGCATGCGATCAGCACAAGGCCAATCAGCACTGTCCAGACAGTGGTCATGCAGCCTCATAGGACAGCCACAGGAGAATGAAAACTCCTCCTACAAGCTTTGACCAGGCACTGATAGAAGTCAAAAGACTGCTATATACTGCTGATGAGAAGAAGGTATTAGCAGTTTATATTTACTAAAATAATTGCATTTCCATGTTCTGTGTACTGTGGGAGACCAGATATAGTGAATGCATGGTCCTGGGTTTAGGAACACTTAACAGACAAAAAAGGGAGTAGATAAAAAGTGTTTTGTTAGAATTTACAGTTATTGTAAATTTCAGCGAACTGAAGAAAACCCTCCAGCACTTCAAGTGCTCCTAGCAACAGACCTATTTTTCAGGTTAAATGCATGCATGATGAGTAATACAGAAGTAAACATGTTTTTATTGCTGCGCCTGTGTCTTCTTATCCTAATGACAGAAACACCTGCCATTTCTTCGACAAAAAAAAATCTCTTCCCAAGGAGAGAAGTTAAAACTTGACATATTTTTTAATCTCCCCCCCCTTCCCATTATATTATACATAAAAACAAATAATTTGGCTTTTTTTTTTTCTTTCCAATAACATTTTTTATTTATTGAAACTCAGATTAGTCTCATATAACAATACAAAAAAGAAGACAAGAGTGTTCGATTACACCTTTGATAAACAGTAATAATTTGGCTTTAATGATTGTATTCTCCTTTATTTAACCAACATGGAGGTTTATTGACTTTGGAGGACAATGAACACATTTAAATCCCTTCCTCATCCAAAAGCTCGGGCTCCTATGGGTTCCTCTGTATGTAAAAATGTTGCCCTGTTTCTTGCCTCTTAGTAATCCTCCTCAAGTCTTCATAGATGGAGGGCCTTGATCCAAACACCACACCCAATTCTTATAAAAGTAAACTGAAACCTGTGAAGGGTCACCTGAACTATGGGTCCATATCTTATACGGCATTTATAAATATCACCTAGAACACATCTTTCAATGCTATAGGCCAGGGGCAGTGGTGTATCATCCATGGGTGCAGGGTGTTCACTGAACACAGGCCCTGAGGGGTGGGGGGGCCCACTATGCTCTGACCCATGCTGCACCCGTGGATGATCTCTCCACGACAGCAGGGGATGATCGGTGCGGTGTGGGCTTGCACACGGGCCCACCAATTTCATGATACACCCCTGGCCAGGGGTCTCTAAACTTTCTAAACAAAGGGCCAGTTTACTGTCCTTCAGATTTAACCACTTGCCAACCGCCGATCGGCATCTGACGGCGACAAAGTGGCTCGTTCCCGCAAATCGCCGTCATACGACGGCGGCTGCGGGAACGAGTTTAGTGAGGGCGCGCCCGCGCGCTCACTGTGTCCAGGGGGGGCCGGGGAGCGGGTGCGGCGGCTTCGATTGCCGCCGGCCACCCGCGATGACCCCCCCCGGAGCGAATGAGCGGAGGTCCGTGTATGTAAACATGGACCTCCGCTCTGTGTGAGGGGGAAGGGCTGTGATCACAGCCTTCCTTTACGTGAAGGCTGTGATAACTTCCCTTCCCCAGATAGGCAAGCCCCCATACAGTTAGAACACGCCCAGGGAACATAGTTAACCCTTAGTGCGCCCCCTGCAGGTTAACCCCTTCACTGCCAATGGCATTTACACA
>BLSH010218869.1:377527-391368 GCA_018402905.1 Glandirana rugosa
TCTTGCCTCGTTAGTTTGTGACGGCTTCCGAGCCAAGAGTCACAAGTTCGGCCACCACCTGTCTACGTCGTAACCTGGCTACGACGTAGGTAGATGTCCCACCCGGTAAATATACCTATGTGGAATTATTTTACCCTTACCAACCACTATAATTGAAGGACAAACACCGTGTAATCATATACACTCCCCCCTTTGAAAAAAGTTTCCCCCCTCACATATACTAATGTGCCACAAACAGGAAGTTAATATCACCAACCATTCCCATTTTATTAAGGTGTATCCATATAAATGGCCCACCCTGTAGATGGATGCAGCATCGGTCCAATGCTGCATCTGTCCACCACCGGCTTGAACACTGAGAACGGAGCAATCAAACACTGCCGAAGGCTCGGTTCTCACAGCTCCCTGAGCAGATGAGCGGGGAGTCGGTGACTACCAGTCATCGCTATCTGCTCTACCTCCCCCCCCCATACTAATTGGAGCGCTGGGCTGTAGAGGGGGCGTGAGTGGCCGGCTCAGGCTCTCAGCGGCTCCCTGAGAGGCTGAGCTGGGTGCCGGTCCAGGCATGTGGATGGATCCCGACCATATGGTCGCGATCTTGCCTGAGCCTGGACCGGCTCTGTGACTTCAGCCCACTGTCTGCTTAAAATGGGTCACAGAAGTGCAAAACGAACTCCACCCCAGTGATCTATAGGAGAAGTAAGCCAAACAAACTTTGGCTGTAGTTCTCCTTTAACTACAGGTCTAAAGGTGAATATAAAGTAACAAATTCTGTAGATATTCATGCATCATTAAAGTGATAAGAAAGCTTCATTTTAAAAAAAAAATAACAAACATGTTATACTCACCTCCTCTGTGCCAGCTCTTCTGGCTCCTCCTTTTCGGCGAGTGCCCCCATAGAAGGCCGCATCTATTGACACAGACAGGTCGGCTTGGCCCCCCCCCCACTCCCTTGTCACAGGATTTGATTGACAGAAGGAGCCAATGGCTTTTGCTATCAATCTGTCCAGTGAGGAGGGAGAGAACCGCTGCTCTCATGCACATCGCTTGATCAGGAATGGGCTCTGGTAAGCATAAGGAGGGACTGGGGAGGATTCTGTGACACAGTTTTTTACCTCAAATGCATTAAGAATTAAGATAGGATGCATAAGGTAAAGCACATCTAGGCTTTAGAACCACTGTAAATGTATTTAATAAAAAAAAAAGGAAAAAGAAAAAACAGCAAGTCTGGGTTCACACTTATGCAATGCGAATTTGTGTGATTCTCATGCAGATTTTTGCTGCGATTTTGTGTTGCGGGTTGTGCTAAGGACAGTACGATTGTAATGCAAATTGTAATGCACTCTTGGGAGGTGATTGTGCACAGCTGTGATTTATACAAGGGGGAAAAAAATGTAAAAATCTACACAGAAAAAAAAAACAGTATTCCCACACATCTGAGAACACTATGTGATTTCATGTAAATTTCCATCGATTTCTACAGAGAGGAAAAATGGCACCG
Organism: Glandirana rugosa; assembly: GCA_018402905.1. NCBI lineage: Eukaryota > Metazoa > Chordata > Amphibia > Anura > Ranidae > Glandirana > Glandirana rugosa. The sequence continues at coordinate 379,029 of BLSH010218869.1, forward strand.
CAACATAGTAAACTCGCACAGGATCCTTTTTGTTGCCGCATCACATTTGCATAGCAATCGCAGCACATAGATGTGAACGAACATCATTGTTTTTAGATGATATGCAAATTTTTGTAACGCATCAAATTTGCAACAAATTCGCATCAGTGTGAATTGGTGTGAACTCACTAATGCCTCGTACACACGGGTCGATGATCGTATACAACAAGTCGTATGAACGACCGTTGTATGCTCAATCGACCGTTCATACGCGCGATTAGAACAGCCGATGTACGACGGTCATACAACAGAAGTTGTATGAGCAAACTAGAAAACTTTGGTAGTACCAACAAGCACTCATACGACCGTTGTATCGTGTGTACAGAGACGTTGGTCCAACAAGTTGTATTGTGCAAAACACGCATGCTCTGAAGTCAGGAACGGCCAGACACTAATTCCATGCACCTGAACTTTCTCTTTATACGTTCATAACACGACACTACGTTCAGCTTGGTCGTACGATCGTGTAGTGCATGTCAGTATGCGAGATACAACAGCCAACATACGATTTGGTCTGATTTGAGCAAAAAACTTTTTTTTTGTTTTGGACAAAGTAGGGAAGGGTTTGAATTTCTGTTGAGTGTTAAGCCTCCTACACACGGGTCAACGGTTGTACGAGGCTTAACACTCAACAGAAATTCAAACCCTTCCCTACTCTGTCCAAAACAAAAAAAAAAGTTTTTTGCTCAACCCACACTAACCTCTAATACAGCTTTCAAGTAGATGAATAAAGAACTAATATGCCAAATATGGTGACCCTTATAACAAGCTTAGAGTATAAAAGGGATACATTGAACAAATTGGCAATGAGATCCAAATGCATGAGCTTTCATCACATTTTTTTTAAAACCACTGGAACATTACTCATAAAAACAAGTAAAAGTGCTTTTCTTTTTATAGTTAACCTTAAGGCGAAGGTGACTTTCAACATCTTTTAGAAAACTGCACTAAAAACGTTATTATTCTAAAGTAATATGCACTCCAAAACTCAAGTAAACCCTGCAGAAACTTACATTTAAATGGAACATATAAAAAAATACATTTACGCAGAGGATACATTAATTGAAAATGAAATGTTATTAGTTGAAGAGCCTCCTTATTGGTTCTAATGCAGGGAGCACTCTCGCTGCATAATAGGAAGGCTCGGTTGGAAGGAGAGGTATTGGCAAAGATTGACTTTTTACAGGGATACGCCAGATTCACATACAATGTAAGCAGTCTACTTCTAGATCATTTAGATATCATTTTCACCGAACCTCTGCTTAAAGTATTTTAACCACTTCAATACCGGACACTTTTACCCTTCCTGCCTAGGCCAATTTTCAGCATCATCACACTTTGAATGACAATTGCGCAGTCATGCAACACTCTAACAATATGAATTTTTTGTAATTTGTTTCACACAAACAGAGCTCTCTTTTGGTGGAATTTAAAATGGAGTTCCACCCAAAAGTGGAACCTCCACTTATTTGCTTCCTCCCCCCACTCCGGTGCCACATTTGGCACCTTTCGGGGGGGGGGGCGGGGAGGGGGATGGTTACCGTTTTTCTGACATGTGCCTGTCCCCACTTCCGGGAGACAGCGCCATCCCTCGGAAGTTCAGTCCCCCTCCTCCTTCCTCCACCACCGGGCCAATTAGAAAGCGCAGCCAGTTTCCCTTAGTAGAAAGGGCGGCGGCAGCACCCGACAGCCGATCCAAAAATCGAATGGGGCGCCGTCATCGGGGGCTCCTAGGACAGGTAAGTGTCCATATATTAAAAGTCAGCAGCTACAGTATTTTTAGCTGCTGACTTTTATTTTTTTTTCCCCAGGCTGGAACTCCTCTTTAACCACTTCAGCCCCAGAGCACCTTTTGCGATACGGCACTATGTCGCTTTAACTAACAATTGCGCGGTCGTGCCGCGCTGTACCCAAACAAAATTGACATCCTTTGCCCACAAATAGAGCTTTCTTTTGCTGGTATTTGGTCACCTCTGCGTCTATTTCTTGCGCTATAAACAAAGAGCGAAAATGTTGAAAAAATGTTTACTTTTTGATATATATATATATACACACACATGCATATATATATATATATATATATATATATAAAATGTATTCATCAGTTTAAGCCAATATATATTCTTCTACATATTTTTGGTGTAAAAAAAAAAAAAAAAAAAAAAAAAAGAAGTCGCAACAGGCGTATATTGATTGGTTTGCGAAAAAAGTTATTGCATCTACAAACTATGGGAATAGGTCAATGGCGTTTTTATTATTTATTTATTTTTTCCTTTTGCTAGAAATCGCGGTGATCTGGGATTTTTATTGGCACTGTGATATTGCAGCGGACAGATCGGACACTTTTGACACTTTTTTGGGACCAAAGACATTTATACAGTGACAGAGATTTAAAGAGGAAGTAAACCCAGATTGGGTTTACTTCCTCTACATGTCCCTGTAATGTAGAAGCAGAACGGGCTACAATGCATGGCATAGTAGCCCATTATGTGCCACTTACCTGCAAACGAAGCCTGCGATGTCCAGCGCTGTCCCCAGTTCTGACAGCATCCATCTTCAGCCCCTCTTCCTTGCCGGGGCCACGACTCCGGCACTGTGACTGGCCAGAGTCCCTTGACGTCACTCCCGCGTGGGAGCCGCCAGTCACGGCATGACCACAGTGGAGGAACAGCACGGAGGCTGTTTCTTCACTGCGCATGTGCTGACTTGACGTCGGCACAGCAAATAAAATGTATATCTCCTGAACCGTGCAGGTTTAGGAGATATGCAGGGCACCTACAGGTAAGCCTTATCATAGGCTTACCTGTAGGTTAAAGTGGTTGTCACGAGTTGACAACAACTTTAAACAGCCACTGATTACTGTATAAAAGGTCATTGGCAGGGAAAACACTAGGGGCGATCAAGAGGTTAAAAGTGTTCCCTCTGTGGTGTTTCTAACTGTGGGGGGGATGGGCTGCCTGGAGGAGGAGAGAGATCTTTGTTCCTAAGCACAGGGAACAATTACTCTCATCTCCCCTGTCGCAGGTGGCCGGCGCGCATCAAGTCCGCCCCACCCGCTGATTGGCTCCCCCGCTAGCCAGTGGACGCGCCTCCGGCGGCACACTCTCACACCACACGTTCCCGCGACTGTCGTACAGCTATGGCGATTCACGAGAACAAGCCAACCTACTGCCGTATTATTACGGCAGCCGGTCGGCAAGTCGTTAATCACCACTGGGTTTTTTATTTTTTGCTAAATGAAAAAAGACCGAAAATTAGTTTATTATAACATTTTGCAAATAATCTTTCTTCATAAATTTAGGCCAAATTGCATTCTAAAAATTTCCTTTGGTGAAAATAACCCAAATCAGTGTATATTATTTAGTCTGTAGGAAATCCACAAACTATGGCAAATACAGTGGGTATAGAAAAGAAACACATTTTGTTGTTTGCAACCTGAAATGAAGAGACACAGTTTTTGTTTTATCCAGCTGTATTTACGTATCCAAGAAAGAAAGAAAGATATAAACACCAACATGTCAGAAAAGAAAAGAAAAAAAAAAAATCAGAAAACAGAAATAAGAAATCACTTAGTTACAAAAATGATTTGTAAACTCAATCACCTTCTCAAAAGGCACACAAAGCCATTTGACTTTCACATGTGATCGGCTCTGGTCATTTTGATTAGCTCGGCATGAAAAGAGCTTTCCTGGAGCATTTCTGTCCCGATAGTGCAACATAAAGTGGTTTGTAAACCCCCTTAGGTGACTTTAACCTACAGGTAAGCCTAGAATAAGGCTTACCTAGAGGTACCAAGAATATCTCCTAAACTTGCACAGTTTAGGAGATATTCACTGTGCAAGCAGCCGCCGACGTCAGCAGCACATGCGCAGTGAAGAAATGGCCTGTTGCGCCATTTCTTCACTTCGCTGGTGCCTTGACTGGCGGCTCCCGCACGCATGCCGTGGGAGTGACGTCACGCGACTCCAGCCAGTCACAGAGCCGGAGTCGCGGCCCCGGGAGGCTGAAGATGGACGCTGCCTGCACAGGGGATATCGTAGGCTTTGTTTGCGGAAAAGTGACACATAATGGGCTACTATGCGATGCATAGTAGCCCATTATGCTTTTACTTTGCAGGGGAATTTAGAGGAAGTAAAACCCATCAGGGTTTACTTACTCTTGAAGCAAACAATCAACTAAGGGTGGCAAGGCACTGTCAAAAGATCTCCAGGATAATGTTGTAGACAAGCACAAGTCAGGAGATGAATACAAAAAAATTCAAAGGCTTTATCAATGCCTAGAAGCACAGTGAAGTTTATTATTAAAAAGTGCAAGGTATTTGGTACAACACAGACCCTCCCTGGATCAGGACATCGCTTCAAACTGGATGAAAGAGCCAGGAGGAAACTGGTCAGAGAGGCTACCAAGAGGCCTACAGCAACTCTGAAGCAGTTGCAGGAGTGGTCATTTTGTGCATGTGACAACAATATCACAAATTCTCCACAAATTATAATTATAATACAGGATTTATATAGCACCGACAGTTTGCGCAGTGCTTTACAACATTAGGGCAGACAGTACAATAACAATACAATTCAATACAGGAGGAATAAGAGAGCCCTGCTTTGTTAGAGCTTGCAATCTAGGAGGGAGGGTCAAGTGATACGAGAGGGTAATAACTGTGGGGGATGAGCTGATGGAGAAAATAAAAAGTGTAGTTGTTAGGTGGAGGCAGGATAGGCTTCTCTGAAAAGTGTTTAGGGATCGCCTAAAAGTGGATAGATTTGGAGACAGCCTGACAGATTGGGGTAGTGAATTCCAGAGGATGGGAGGGGCTTGGGAGAAGTCCTGGAGGCGAATATGGGAAGAGGTAATGAGGGAACTAGAGAGCAGGAGGTCTTGGGAGGAATAAAGAGGATGATTGGGTTGGTACAAAATGTGGCTTGTATGAGAGGGTTGCAAGAAAAAAGCCACTCCTCAAGAAAGACCATATGCAGTCACGACTGAGCTTTGCCAAAACACACCTTGAAGATTCTGAGGCCACATGGAAAAAGGGGTTATAGTCAGATTTCTCTGCAGCAGGGACTGGAGCACTTGTCAGGCAAGAAGTAACAAAAATGGATGGGGCAAAATACCGTCAAATTCTTGAGGAAAATCTGCTGACCTCTACCAGAAAGTAGTCGATGGCAGGGTGGATAAAAATCAATGTTTAAAAAAAAATAAATAGAAATTCATAATTTCTATTTAAGATACATTAATAATTTAGTTTATTCAGTATGAAATGGAGCTTAGTTATCTAGCATGAGGTTGTATATTCTGCAATATTTAAATTTTTGGTAAACTCATTCAATGAATCCAAGCTCTGCAAGCTGAGATAACATGCACTGCATTGATATATTCACACAATTTCAACCATGAGATAAAACAAAGTTCAGGAATATTCCTTTATCCCCATCCTTTTTCAAATGTACACTACAAACTGCATGACTGAATCAGTTATGATATCGCCATTTTACTAACCTGACAGCTTATTATTCTAAATAGGAAACCTTCATTTTCTTTGCAAATATTAAAGATTCTAACTACCAGAATAAGTCCTTACATTTAAAGAGCACCTGTCATTTCAGATCCATCATGGCAGCGCCTGTTAGCGGGCATCTACTCACCTGCTGCCGCCAAGTCCCTCACCTTGTTGTGTCACTGCCCCATCACCAGCCATCCCATTAAAGTCAATGGGACTGTTGGTCGGTCAACAGCGGGTCAGAGGAGGAGCTGTTGCGGGACAGAGATGACAGTTGCTCTTTAAAGATTATGATTTAAATCAAACCTTTTTACTAGTGATTTAAATCAAATCCATTCTGGTCAATGGGAAGAAAGTTTACCTTCCATCAAGACAATGACCCAAAAGCACACAGCAAAAATGAGCACACAGTGGTTGAAGGAGAAAAAGGTAAATGTCCTTGCATGGCCTAGTCAGAGCCCAGACTTAAAGTGGTTGTAATGGCAGGTTTTTTAACTTAATACATTCTATGCATTAACAGGTTCCCGACCGTGCGCCGTGTTTTCACGGCTGCAGTCGGGACGCTGAGCGCGAATCGCCGTAATAAAGCGGCGATCTGCATTCAGCCACCAGGGGGCGCGCGCGCGCACCCGCCGCACTCCTGAGGAGTGTGCCCCCGGCTCGGGCTGACCCGATGTCCGCCGGCGAGCCACGATGAGCGCTCTTTTAGTGGGGGCATGAGAGATCTACTGATCCCTGTCACTGGGATCAGTTAGATCTCTCCTGCCCATGTTAGCCCAACCCCCCCCCACAGTAAGAACACACCCAGGGAACACAGTTAACCCCTAGCTCTCCCCCCAGGTTAACCCCTTCACTGCCAATGACATTTATACAGTAATCAGTGGACATTTACATTTCTGATCGCTGAATAAATGTCATTGGTCCCAAAAAAGTGTCAAAAATGCCCATGTCCGCCCCAATATCGCATTACCGTTAAAAATCGCAGATCGCCGCCATTACTAGTAAAAAATAAAAAAAAAATAAAAACCCCAGAAATGAATTCTCATCATCCGTAAACGCGGCCACTTTTGCGCAAACCAATCAATAAACACAGATTGCGATTTTTTTTATCACAAATATGAGGAATTATATAAATCGGCCAAAAACTGTGAAAAAAATGTTTTTTTATATTTTTTTTTTTTATTTGAATTTTAGCAAAAAGTAAGAAATTTGGGTTTTTTTGCAAAATGGTCGCTCTTCTTTTGTTTATAGCGGCGATAAGAAATGACGCAGAGGCGATCAAATACCACCAAAAGAAAGCTCTATTTGTGGGAAAAAAAGCAAATTTTGTTTGGGTACAACGTCGCACGACCGCGCAATTGTCAGTTAAAGCGACGCAGCGCCGAATCGCAAAAAGTGCTCTGGTCCTAAAGCTGCAAAACCTTCCGGTTGGTAAGTGGTTAAGGTAAAAAGCTTTCTGTGTGCAGCAACCCCCTCATAGTTACCTGAGGTCCCTCTAGATCCAGCAATGTTGCAGGATTGTCTCAGCTGCCCGGGTCTCCCCTCCTCATTGGCTGGAACAGCAGCATGGAGCCACTGGCTCCCGCTGCTGTCAAAGCCAGTCAGCCAATGAGGAGAAAAAGGGGGCGGGGCAGGGCCAGGCTGCGGCTCTGTGTCTGAATGGACACAGGGAGCTGTGGCTTGGCTGCCCCCGTAGCAAGCTGCTTGCTGTCGGGGCACTCAACAGGAGGGAGGAGCCAGGAGAGCCGAAGAGGAGGAGGATCTGGGCTGCCATCAAATCTAACTGAACGTGAGCAGTTCTGCAAAGAAGAGTGGGCAAATATTGCAAATTCTAGATGTGCACAGTTAGTAACAACATATCCCAACAGACTAAAGGCTGTAATTAAAGCGGAGTCCCACCTGGTTAAAAGTCAGCAGCTACCAAAAGGGTAGCTGCTGACTTTTAATAAATCGGACTCTCACCTGTCCCTCACTCCAGCGACGCGGCTGCCCGAGGGCTCGCTCTTCTCCCCCCTCCCCTCGGCAGCGCCGGCATCACAAGTGTGGGCACCCGGCTTTGGCTTCAAAGCCGGGCGTGCACTGAGCATGCGTGAGTCGCGCTGCGCCTTGTGAATGGCTTGCCGTATCTTCTGGGTCCTGTGACGTGTCCCAAAAGATTGCCAAGGGTGAGGTGGGGTGAACTTCCTTCGGGAGCCATGGCTCCAGGGGAGGAAGTGCACCTGGGACCATGTGAAAACAGGATCCCCAGTCCCCCCCCCAAAAAAATTACATGCCAATTGTGGCATGTCAGGGGGTCACCTTCCCTTAAAGCGGAATTTCCACTTTTGTGTGGAACTCAGCTTTTAAGCATAAGGTGGTTCAATAAAATACCGACACAAGGGGGTGATGCTTTTTTCCAATTCAGTGATTCTGTTTTTTGATTTTTTTTCTGACATGCTAGTGTTAGATCTTTCACTTGGATGTTAGAAGTTGTTAGAGTAAAAACAAAAACTGTTTCTGTGTTCATTTCAGGCTACAAAGCAACAAAAATTATTATAAAAAGGTGGGTGATTCTTTTCTATACCCCTGTATATCTGAAAATGTACTGATGGCCTATCTCATTTTTTGAGGGGCCAAAAATGCCAGCACAGTACAAATACCCCCAAAATGACCCCTTTTGGAAAGTAGACAGTCCAAGGTATTTAGTAAGAGGTGTGGAGAGTTTTTTTGAAGTTGTAATTTTTTGGAAAATGAATTAAAATATATATATACACACGCTATCTCACAAAAGTGAGTACACCCCTAACATTTACGTAAATATTTTATTCTATCTTTTCATGTGACAACACTGAAGAAATGGCACTTTGCTACAATGTAAAGTAGTGAGTGTACAGGTTGTATAACAGTGTAAATTTGCTGTCCCCTCAAAATAACTCAACACACAACCATTAATGTCTAAACCGCTGGCAACAAAAGGGAGTACACCCCTAAGTGAAAATGTCCAAATTGGGTGCAATTAGCCATTTTCCCTCCCCGGTGTCATGTGACTCGTTAGTGTTACAAAGTCTTAGGTGTGAATGGGGAGCAGGTGTGTTAAATTTGGTGTTATCGCTCTCACTCTCTCATACTGGTCACTGGAAGTTCAACATGGCACCTCATGGCAAAGAACTCTCTGAGGATCTGAAAAAAAGAATTGTTGCTCTACATAAAGATGGCCTAGGCTATAAGACGCCTGCCAAGACCCTAAAACTGAGCTGCAGCACAGTGACCAAGACCATACAGCAGTTTAACAGGACAGGTTCCACTTAGAACAGGCCTCGCCATGGTCGACCAAAGAAGGTGAGTGCACGTGTTCAGGGTCATATACAGATATTGATTTTGGGAAATATACATATGAGTGCTGCCAGCATTGCTGCAGAGGTTGAAGGGGTGGGGATCAGCCTGTCAGTGCTCAGACCATACGCCGCACACTGCATCAAATTGGTCTACATGGCTGTCATCCAAGAAGGAAGCCTCTTCTAAAGATGATGCACAGGGAAGCCCGCAAACAGTTTGTTGAAGACAATCAGACTAAGGACATGGATTACTGGGACCAGATAAATTTATTTTGTCCAGATGGTGTCAAGCGCGTGTGGCGGCAACCAGGTGAGGAATACAAAGACAAGTGTGTCTTGCCTACAGTCAAGCATGGTGATGGGAGTGTCATGGTCTGGGGCTGCATGAGTGCTGCCAGCACTGGGGAGCTACAGTTCATTGAGGGAACCATGAATGCCAACATGTACTGTGACATACTGAAGCAGAGCATGACCCCCTCCCTTCAGAGCCTGGGCCACAGGGCAGTATTCCAACATGATAACGAACCCAAACACACCTCCAAGACGACCATTGGCTTGCTAAAGAAGCTGAGGGTAAAGGTGATGGACTGGCCAAGCCATGTCTCCAGACCTAAACCCTATTGAGGATATGTGGGGCATCCTCAAAACGGAAGGCGGAGAAGCACAAGGTCTATCATATCCACCAGCTCCGTGATGTCGTCATGGAGCAGTGGAAGAGGACTCCAGTGGCAACCTGTGAAGCTCTGGTGATCTCCATGCCCAAGAGGCTTAAGGCAGTGCAGGAAAATAATGGTGGCCACACAAAATATTGACACTTTGGGCCCAATTTGGACATTTTCACTTAGGGGTGTACTCACTTTTGTTGCCAGCTGTTTAGACATTAATGGCTGTGTGTTGAGTTATTTTGAGGAGACAGCAAATTTACACTGTGTTATACAAGCTGTACACTTATTACTTTATATTGTAGCAAAGTGTCATTTCTTCAGTGTTGTCACAGGAAAAGATATAATAAAATAGTTACAAAAATGTGAGGGGTGTACTCACTTTTGTGAGATACTGTATATATTTTTATTTATTTTCACAATTTGTAAAACATTTTTACATACTGTGACCACTGCAGTACAGTGTCATCATATAACTGGTGTGACGGTGATCAGGGACACATTTTTTTCTTTTTTACATACAGTGACCAGAGCAATACAATGTTACCATAGTAACACTACTACTCTGGGGAGGTGATCAGGATTTGTTGTTTTTTTTTTTTTTACATATTATGAATGCTTAAAACTGTAAATTCTACAGTTATAAGCAACCATTTTTTCTGAATGAAAACTATTCAGTGTTTACTATTGTCATTAGCTGTGATTGGCCACAGCTAATCATATGGTACAGATGGGCTGTGACCCTGTCTGTACCATGTGATCACTGTGACCAATCACTCATCACAATAGTACACAAGGAAAAGCATGAATCAAACCCTTTCATTGTGTATAATTGTCATGTGATCTGCTGTGATGGGCCACAGCAATCACATGGTACTGGTAGTGTCCCGGTACAGTAATCTGTCTTTGGCTGTGTCCAGTGGACACGGCGGGTGACAGATCACGCCAGGGCATATGATGCCCTCCCAGGATAATAGGGTTCCTGCTCGGCCATCAAATTACAATGATCACATTCCCTCTGTTCTCAGCCACATAAGAGCTGGGGGAGGAGGAACAGCAACACACTGAAATTCCCAGTGAATGGCTGTGCAGGGAGGTGTAACAGGACAGGTCTGATCATTGGAAGAGAGCACACTGAGTTCCCAACACAGCTAGAGAACTGACCATGCTGGGCTCTCCTGCTAAGTGTGGTCACTTTTTAATAGGAAAGCAGAGGGAATCGCAATATTAGTTTATTGATTGTAGAGGCGATAACTTTTGCGCAAACTAAACAAAGAATTTATTATTTATTTCTGGTAATGGCGATGATCTGTGATTTTTATCTGGACTGCGATATTGCGACAGACATATCTGACACTTTTTTGGGACCATTGACATTTATACAGCAATCAGAGCTAAAAATAGCCACTGATTACTGTATAAATGTCACAGGGAAGGGGTTAACCTGCAGGGGGAAAATCAAGGGGTTAATTGTGTTCCAGATGACAGGGATCAGTAGATAACTGTCATGCCGCCTGGCAACCGCTGTGTTTACATCAACGGTTTCCCGTTCTTCCTCTGTAGTAGCCGCTCACAGGTCTCCAACGGACATCTAGTCCGTCCGACCCGTGGCTAAACTCAAGGAGCTTGCAGCAGGCACGAGAGTGCGCCGTCGGCGGCACATGTCTGCCTGCTAGCTGTGCGAATCACTGATTCATGCTATGCTGCCACTCTGCAGCAGTAAATGTACACGAGCCAGTCGGCAAGCGGTTAAAGGGAACCCATGTATTTAAAGGACCTAAGGTTAACTGAATATTTGAGGTGGAATTGGGAGGTTGTACAGTGCATCCGGAAAGTATTAACATTACTTCACTTTTTCCACATTTTGTTATGGTACAGTCTTATTCCAAAATTGATTAAAGTCATTATTTTCCTTAAAGCAGAGTTCCACCGATTTAAAAGTCAGCAGCTACAAAAAGTGTAGCTGCTGAATTTTAATAAACAGCCCCACACCTGTCCCACGGTCCAGCAATGCGGCAGCCTGAAGCCACGCTCCTCTCCCCCACCGGCATTGAAAGTGTGGGCGCCCGGCTGTGGCTTCACAGCCGGGCATGCGCGAGCCGCGCTGCACGTTGTGAATGGCCGGGCAATCTTCTGGGACCTGTGACATGTCCCAGAAGACTGCAGGGAGGGAGGGGGGGGAGGTGAACTTCCGCTCGGCGCCAGGAGAGGAAGTGGAAGCTGGGTACCTGTGAAAACTAGGTACCCGCTCCCCCCTAAAAAAAAAGGACATGCCAAATTGTGGCGTGTCAGGGGGTCACTAGTACTTAAAAGCGGAAGTTCCACTTTTTTTGAGAAATTCTTTTTTTATTGTTTGTAAACACAACAGTTCAAGACAACACAAAACACTGTGCTCCACAATCTGAAGCATCAGTCAACCATGTTACACTTAACACAAAAGGGGGGGGGAGAGGGGGAGGGGGCAGTACACTTCACCTTATACAATTAAGGAGATTTGGCTCAAACGTTTCATTCTATGCAATTGGATTACATACTGATTTTTTTACGACAACCACTTGAACAGAAATATTTAATCAAATCATTCGAAACAAGGGCTTTAACTGCTTCCCGACCGCGCGCCGTCTTTTCACGGCGGCAGTCGGGGAGCTGGGCGCGAATCGCCGTAAATATACGGCGATTTGCATTTTGGCCACCAGGGGGCACGCGCGCACCCGCCGCACTCCTGAGGAGTGTGCCCGCAGCTCGGGCGGACCCGATGTCCGCTGGCGAGCCGCGATGAGCGGCTACAGGGAAAAGAAGGGGAACCGCCGATGTAAACACGGCGG
>BLSH010218869.1:472705-490219 GCA_018402905.1 Glandirana rugosa
ATATTTTTGGTGACCTCTCTACATGTTCATTTTTTTGTTTTCACGTTGTCCGTGATGTTACTCCTATGTCACAACTTGTACGTACCGCTCCAAGAATAGTATCATGTATCTTCGTAATTAATGTAGGAACCAACAGTGTCCCTATTCTTCGTATATACATTGATACCCCGTATCACGTTCTGGTTAGATCTCCCCATTTTGGAGTCTATAATGGTAGGAGTGTACACCTCCTCGGGAGGTCGGTGGATAGGGTCTACAACACCATAAAGAACCCCGTCGGGGAGCCTGTTGCACTTTTGTTTTTTTACTTGTACATCTCTCCAGTGGTTTTTATACTCAATAAAACCTTTTCTTGCAATTAAAAAAAAAAGTGGTTAAAAGCTTTGTCAAGATGTCCCAGCATCTGCGCTCTTTTTTGCACAATGAACAGTGTGCTTTCAGTAAGGCTTAAGCAAGCCATACATTTTTGCAATTTTCTTTCCTTCAACCACAGGTTGAAGAAAAGAAAATTGCTTGATTCCCCCATCAACTCAGTGGGGGGGGGGGGGGGGGGTTTTTCCTGCTGCACTATTGTTCTGCCGGCAGGGAGCGTGGGGAGCCTTCCCCACCAGCAGAATACAATGATGACTGCTGGCAACTGTAGCCACCACCAGTGATCGGGCAAATCAAAAGATCAACTTCAGTACAACCAGCTTGCCCATAAAGGGATCAAAATTCACCCAGCTCCTGCTGAATCAGCTGAAATTCTATTTGTCAATGGTCAACTTTAGCTTAGTTTTAAAATAGTGGTTGTTGTGGGTGCAAGTATGGATGGAGGGAGGCAAATATTTCCATATTACATTTTTTTACAAGTCATTTGCAAATAGAGATTTTTTTGCTGGTGGAAGGGTTTTCTTCTGCTTTAATAGCATCAGGTTTGGATGCCAGTGTCTGAGCAAAAAAAAATCTGAGTTTAACGAATCCTAGAAAACCTCCATTACTAGAACCCTTTACCAACAGTTATTTGGAGAAAGGAAGAAAAATTCTAAAGCATGGTCCAATTTGCTCCAATAAGGAAATGATTTCCTGGTGACATTCGAAATGGTAAAATTAGGTATTTTTCTGTGTTTTATTATGCCTAGTTTTAGCTATTATAAATGTTATTATTCATGTTGCGCTTGAAAACACTATAGTTATGGAGTTTTTTATAGTAGCTATTTTTAAAGGCATAGTCCACTTTTTGTAAAAAAGTAATAAATGCATGATGGCTGCAGAAATGTAGTATGTATAGTGCTTAGTTCTATCTTTTTTATAAATGTTATCAATCATATTGCGCATGAAGAACACTGTATAGCTAAAGAGTTTTTATAGTAGGAATTTTAAAGGCATAGTGCACTTTTTTGTTAAAACATATTTGCTAAAAATGAACCATGATCAAGTGAATCACAGGTGTGCAATGCACAGGCTCCTGCAGACTATCCCTCTAGGAAGTAATCAGTGGACTGTGAGAGCTGTAATGTCGCTGCACTTCCATTGTTCCATTGAGAACTCAAGGCCCGTACACACGATGCAAAATTCGGACGGGAAGTGTCGTTCGAAATTCTTACCGTTCGTACGCTCCTTTCGACAGCCAATTGACATTTTTCATCAGGCAAAAGCTGGATGTGCAGATTAGTAAATTTTTGTTGTACGACAACACCACGTCCGATTTTCGTTCCGTTAGGACGGTTTTCGTACGAAAAAAATCGTATGCCCGAGACTACGCATGCTCAGAAGGGAAAAAAATGCAAAACATGAAGTCACTTCTGATGAGTTTGGTCGAAAGAATTTTCAGATAGTCAGTATGCTTTAGAAAATCATGGACACACGCTTTTGACAAAAATCAGAAGCGCGGTCCTACGACAATCGAACCGTGAGTACAAGGCTTAAGAATCTTGGAGGCAGAAAGGACTTGTAGTTTTTCTGTTCATAGATCTTGCCAGAGAGAACCCTGCAATTCAGCTAAGGGGGGACAGTTTGGTGATTGGGGGTGGAAGGTGGCATTAGCCTTTAGGGCTGAGACCTGAGTTTTTTCAGCACTAGGGAAATTTAGGTCTCCCAAAGGGAACACAGAAAACAATTGTTTTCTATGTGCCCTGTTCATGCTTTGGTGCAATCCAGAAATGTGAAATTCTGCATTTTTCTGTCCAGCATAGCCACTCACCTGCAGGTCTGTTTCCCCTTGTGTTTCTACACACTACAGCTGAGCTGCAGTGCATAGAAATGAATGCAATGTCACACTGTGGCATCTCAATAAAGTTAAGAAAAACTGTACACTGCAGCATAAATTCACACTTGGGGCTCATGCACACTGTAGCTGATAAACGACCGGTTTTGAGCGTTTTTTTTAACAGCCCAAAAACGCCCCTTTGTTATCCTATGTGTCCATGCACACATGGACATTAATTGTCGTTTGAATACAATAATCCCTGCGCAAGGACTAAAATTATAAATTAGACTGCAGCCTTCCGGTGACTTCCTAGTAAAGGAAGCAAATGATCATGAAATGGAATAAACGGATATGGCGCTGTCTTAGATTAATCAATAAAATATTAGATGTGCTGTGAACATGTGCTTCAGGTGCAAATAAAATAAAGGTTACTTAAAACTCCTATCATATAAAACATAAATGTTTGTGAAAACAATAAATAAGGAAGCTAAGATACTGTGAACATAGCGTGAAATGTTGCCAGGTGGGTGTATAAAAAACAATTAATATCAAGTGTAATGTGTAAAAAGTATTAAAACGTATTAAAAATGTGTGAGGAGCATTACTAAGATGTCATCGGTAAACCAACAAAGTGGATGTAAAGTCATGCATATACAACAGATTAATGAACCATCACATGCAGTGGTATTTAAAGAATGTTGGAGTTTCAAATAAGCTCAAACAGGTAATCTCCGTAAAAAGCCCGTAAAAATTCCCCGGATGAATACCAAGTGGATATACAGTCACATATACAATCCTATATCTGTTCAAATCCTATTTTTACCAATGTGATCATAGAGAGGGTGCAAAACCTCTTACTGATATCAGCTGTCTATAATGGGTCCATAAAAAACCAGCAAAGTGGATATACAGATCAGATGTGCATGAGGCAAATATTTTCCAATATAAAACTCTAGTGTCTGTGAGGTAACGTGCTGATAGGTGGTTTTCCAAAATTCAGTGTGGCTAGTGGATGTAGAATCACTCGTGCTCACCCCCGATGTGCCCTCACTTACCAGATACTTCACACCCCTCAGGGGTCTCTCGCGTGTGGTAAATGGGGTCTTTGAAATCTCCGGGGTACAGCTCCTCTTTCTCCGTCACAGCTGAATTGCGTTCCTCCTTTGACCGTTCCCAGCTTCAGTTGTTGCAGCTCGATTACACTCCCAACTTCCTCCAGTCATCAGCGGTTCACCCAGACGGTTTTCTCAAAGTGATATGTGGAAAAACAGATTGCCTTGATAGTGTAGTATTTCCCCAAAAAAAGTATTTATTCGAAAAAGGGATTTTGATATAAAATACTTCAAAGTAAAACACAAGGATCCAAAAAAACTTTTACAAAACTAGAAAGAAGCAGGCTGACACCTGCTTGAGGAAGGTCTAATTGTCGTTTTAACAGCAGTGGCGTTTTTGGGCTGTTCTCTGGCATTCAAAAGTCGTCCTTCTGACCACAAAAAACGCTAGACGCCGATAAACACCGATTAACAATCATAAACGCCGGTAAACGGCTGTTTATCAGCGTCTGGTGTTTTTTGTAGTCAATGGAAGCTAATGAAGTGTAAAAAAAAAAAAAACAGCCGATAAACGCTGCAAAAAGTTTTCTAAACAGCGTCTCCTGCCCGACTCCCAGAGAGCGTCCAGTGTGCATGGAGCCTTACATTCTGACACTAACGCAAACCAAAGTTCATAGAATGCAGTAAGGGAACAAACCTGCCTTTAGAAACACTTTAAAGGTGTGTTAAAAACATACCCCAAATGCCCTCCAAGTGATTTTTTTTTTTTTTTTTTTTTTTTTTTTTTTTTTTTTTATTTAAGGGGGGGGTTCACTTCACTGATATTTGATAAAAAAACTGTTCAAATGCGCTGTAAAAGCATGGATGTATATTTATGTATCTTAATATTTGGTGCAAAGCGACGCAAACCCTACATGTTTTTTAAATGAGAACCGCTCTGTCCGCTGTCCATATTAACGATTGTAAGCTGCTTTGCTAGGCATTCGGGGAGCAGCAAAAACTCACCCCAAACGCCTGTTACTAATGTGATCAGGGCCTTACTGTGCAGGAGGTGTAAGCCAACCCTAAGCCACGGTTTCACACCGCATTTAGCCCTTTAATTTTAAATGTCTCAAATTGCACTGCATCTGTATCAACAAGGTGTGGGCATCCTCTTTTTTTTTTTTTTTTTTTTTTTTTTTTTTTTGTTTTATATGCACTGGAACCAGGTTGCATGGGTGTCCATACCCATGCGATCCGGTTCAGGCACATGCACTGCCTTTTGCGAGCTGCTGTGAGTTTCAAACACTGTTTCCCACATTGCATCAGTGTACTGGAGCTAAAATTATACTGTTTTTTTGGAGCTTTATGTTCCTCAGAGAAGACTGCTCTCTCATTTTTATTATTTTTGCAACTTCAAAAAATCCATGACACTTTGGCTATAAAATGACTGGACTGACAGGTTTTTTTTTTTTTTTTTTTTTTTTAAAATCTCACATTAAAAATATATGTGTGCAACATAAGGAGAATTTAGTCATGTTCCCCTTTGTAGTCTTGTGGTTGCTTAAATTTAGACATGGTATTTAGCAAGCTCCTTAAATTAAGTTACCGTACATTGACTTTGTATCACTCTTTGTATGCTTCCCATAGTATAGTTGATCTGGTACAGCTTGAGGATCAATAAACTAGGTCCTTTTTTCTCTTCCGCTGTTATTAGTAGCAGGGCAAATGAGGGTTCATATCAGGACATCTTCATATATGCTTACTTTAAAAACCATGGCGTCCTAGACAGAAGTCTTTTATAGCCTTAGCTTTTTGTGGTCACTTGAAGTAATATTGTGTAAATTAGGGGTGGAAAAATTCCAGCAGGCAGACAGGCATACACCTGAAACCAGGTATCAAATTCATGAAAGTTATCTCTGTTCTCGTGTCCTGGAAAGATGATCAATTTGTCAGTCAAATATTGTACATTCATCATGTCACAAAATCACATCGTGTCATTTTAGAAAAGCCTGCTATATCATTCTAAGGGGAGAACATTATAGTGATCTACATGTGTGTAGTTCTGCCAATTTTTTTTTTTACTTGTGCACAGTAGAGAAGGAATAATTATTATTTTTTTTTTTTTTTTTTTTATAAATCTGCTTTTATTGAGAGTTCTGTATATAAAAATGATAGGAATACCATTACACTAAGTGGTGCAATAATACACATTATGAACATTTAAAGTACAAAGAGAAACCATCTCAGTACAAGAAATAGCAGTTACATCATATTGCATCTACCTACAAGATGGTAAGAACCAATAAGAACCTCACGGGAATCAGCCACCATCGTAACCGTCTAAGCAATGTTGAGGGTTGCCCAACTGGTATCCTGGAGGCATCTCTTGTCCCCTCGGGATTGATCGCTGTGTCATCTGTACCCATGATCACCTCTGTTTTAAATGCTGTTTGGACCTCTTTAAGGCTGGGTTCACACTTAAAGTGGGAGTATACCCCCCCCCTATGGGTTTCAGCCATGGAAGCTGACATCTTGGCCTCTGTTTAATCTGCATCTGCCATGATGCTGCACATGTGATCCATTATGACACCACCCATTGGATGGTTTGATAGTTTGGTTGAGAGCACAACCAAGGAGACAGCTAGCATTTCTGGCATGCCGGGGATATTAACTCTTCTTTGACACTCAAATCGATTGGTTTACTTCCGCTTTAATATGGATGCGGCTCACTGCAGGGGTCCAGTGTGTCCCTGTTTTCCATTTCAGGGACGAATCAGGCCCAAATTTTTGCCTGAAACGGAGCCAAAGACATAGAGGACCCCTGTGCAATCCGCTCCACAGCCACCCCAGAGATATGTGAACCGGCTCCATTGAGAGCCGGGCACACTCTCCTGTCATGGGAATTGAATGCAGGATGGATAACTATTCATTAGTTATGAATGAACTGACATATTTACGTCCCCCATTCTCTATCCTGAAACAATCCCCCTGTGTGCCGCCAGCAGGAAGAGGAGGGGAAGCCGGAAGCACTACTGGGGAGGGGGGGGGAAGACTCAGGGGTGGAGGGATGATCAGAGTAGCGGGGGGGGGGGGTGCAGTTACTGGTATTGAACCTTCTGTGGCTCCCCCCTGTAGCGTAGCAGGAGGGAGGGGAGCAAAAGCAGGCTGCGCCGATGGGGGAGCCACAGAAGAACCGGTTCCAGTCTTCCAGTTTTCCTGCAGATGCCTGGCCCCCTGTTGAACTAATGAGGCCCGGTAGCAGTATAGGAGGTGTGCATGTAGATAGAGATATACAGTCAGGTCCATAAATATTGGGACATCAACACAATTCTAATCTTTTTGGCTCTATACGCCACCACAATGGATTTGAAATGAAACGAACAAGATGTGCTTTAACTGCAGACTTTCAGCTTTAATTTGAGGGTATTTACATCCAAATCAGGTGAACAGTGTAGGGATTACAACAGTTTGTATATGTGCCTCACACTTTTTTTAAGGGACCAAAAGTAATGGGACAATTGGCTGCTCAGCTCTTCCATGGCCAGGTGTGTGTTATTCCCACATTATCTCATTTACAAGGAGCAGATAAAAGGTCCAAAGTTAATTTCAAATTTGCTATTTGCATTTGGAATCTGTTGCTGTCAACTCTCAATATGAGATCCAAAGAGCTGTCACTATCAGTGAAGCAAGCCATCATTAGGCTGAAAAAACAAAACAAACCCATCAGAGAGATAGCAAAAACATTAGGTGTGGCCAAATCAACTGTTTGGAACATCCTTAAAAAGAGAGAGCGCAGCGGTGAGCTCAGCAACACCAGAAGACCGCAGAAAACAACTGTGGTGGATGACCGAAGAATTCTTTCCCTGATGAAGAAAACACCCTTCACAACAGTTGGCCAGATCAACACTCTCCAGGAGGTAGGTGTATGTGTGTCAGTCAACAATCAAGAGAAGACTTCACCAGAGTAAATACAGAGGGTTCACCAAAAGATGTAAACCATTGGTGAGCCTCAAACAGGAAGGCCAGATTAGAGTTTGCCAAACCACATCTAAAAAAGCCTTCACAGTTCTGGAACAACATCCTATGGACAGATGAGACCAAGATCAACTTGTACCAGAGTGATGGGAAGAGAAGAGTATGGAGAAGGAAAGGAACTACTCATGATCCAAAGCATACCATCTCATCAGTGAAGCATGGTGGTGGTAGTGTCATGGCGTGGGCATGTATGGCTGCCTAAGGAACTGGTTCTCTTGTATTTATTGATGATGTGACTGCTGACAAAAGCAGCGGGATGAATTCTGAAGTGTTTCGGGCAATATTATCTGCTCATATTCAGCCAAATGCTTCAGAATTCATTGGACAGCGCTTCACAGTGCAGATGGGCAATGACCCGAAGCATACTGAGAAAGCAAGCAAAGAGTTTTTTTAAGGGAAAGAAGTGGAATTATGCAATGGCCAAGTCAATCACCTGACCTGAATCCGATTGAGCAAACATTTCACTTGCTGAAGACAAAACTGAAGGGAAAATGCCCAAAGAACAAGCAGGAACTGAAGACAGTAGCAGTAGAGGCCTGGCAGAGCATCACCAGGGATGAAACCCAGCGTCTGGTGATGTCTATGCATTCCAGACTTCAGGCTTTAATTGACTGCAAAGGATTTGCAACCAAATATTAAAAAGTGAAAGTTTGATTTATGGTTGTTAATCTGTCCCATTACTTTTGGTCCCTTAAAAAGTGGGAGGCACATATATACAAACTGTTGTAATTCCTACACCCTCCACCTGATTTGGATGCAAATACCCTCAAATTAAAGCTGAAAGTCTGCAGTTAAAGCACATCTTGCTAGTTTCATTTCAAATCCATTGTGGTGGTGTATAGAGCCAAAAAAGATTAGAATTGTGTTGATGTCTCAATATTTATGGACCTGACTGTATATATGTGTATATGTGTGTGTGTGTGTGTGTGTGTGTGTGTATATATACATACATACATACACACACACACACACACACACACACACACACGCGTATGTAGCAGCGATTGTAAGAAAAGATTACAAATGCTTGCAGCTAAAAAAAAAATCAAAAAAAAAAAATCTTAGAAATCCTTTTACAGAATTGAACCATAACAGAACAAAGTCAAAACCATGACGCTATAGTCTAAATAGGAATTGAATGCAAAAGCAATGAAATTAAATTACCTGATAAATTTTTAAAATCTTTATTTCTTGTCATAAAAACTGACAATCAGACCTTTTAAAATAGTATCAACAAGAAGTTCCTGTAATTGGGGTCTCCTGTTATTATTCTAGTTATAAGGCTCAGAAACTCTGCTCACAACAGAGCCTTATAATAATAATAATTGATACCCAAGGATGCTAATTACTGAAAACTCAGTACTACTCCTAACTATCCTTTAAACCCTGTTAGGGCTGGAAACTAAAAGGTGGATTATATCACTGGTTAAACTGCAGCAATAATGTCACGTGGGATACTAGTATATTCAAGAACCATCCTATGTTTTTTAAAATGATTTTTGTAGAGAAAAATGTGAAACCATTTTAAAGCCCTTTTCACATGGGTTTTCTGCCAGTCCATTTTTGACCTGTAATTAGGGGGTATTCATATAAGTGGATGTGCATTCATTTACGTTCAGATCTTCTCAGGCTCGTTGGATTGGTCTCCTTTTGCGGACTTGGCTTGATGTGGGCGCATATGTTTGCAGATGCACTTCCGCTTACATCCAGCTACCAATAAGGATTAAATGGGTTTTTCTCCATCACATGGAGGGGAAAAAACTGAATGGACAAGGATGTTGCATATGCCATCCTGGTATTCATATTTTTTTTGTTACAATTCGATTCAGCAGTTTGAATCAGACTTAGCCCAGCATCATATTAACCAATCACCTGCTGGTCAACTTGAAAGGTCAACTGAGGCAAGCTCCGCTCCCACCTGTCATCCAGTTCTGTGCTGCGCTCTCCGCTCTGCAGTGAAGGTGAGTGGTGGAGTCAGCAGAGTGGAAGGAAGGGGGAGAAGAAGTGTTTGCATTGTCAAGTGTACATTGAAAAATGAGCAGAGGGGAATGTTTTGGAATAAAAAAAGCTTATGAGCAAATGCCCATAAACCTAAACTGTTGTGCTACTTTGATCATTTTTCTGCCAGAGGTTCATACATATATATATATATATATATAATATAATTTTTTTTTTTTTATTGCTCCTAGTGTGCATGGATCCTTAAGGCTAGGTTCACACTGCTGTGCGGAGCGGCTCACAGCAGGGGTCCGGTGCATCCCTGTTCAGTTTCAAGTCTGATTTCAGTCCAAATTTTTGGCTGAAATGGACCAGAAGACGCACAGGACCCCTGTGCAACACTAACGCATCCAATTCGCAATAGCATGAACCCAGCCCTAAAGCAGAAGTTTAGGTATGGACTATGTGACATACAGTGCCTTGAAAAAGTATTCATACCCTTTGAAATTTTCCACATTTTGTCATGTTACAACCAAAAATGTAAATGTATTTTTATTGGGATCTTAGTATAAATACAGTTGTTCTGTGAAGACCTCAGAGGTTTGTTAGAGAACCTTAGTGAACAAACCGCATCATGAAGGCCAACAAACACACCAAACAGGTCAGGGATAAAGTTGTGGAGAAGCTTAAAGCAGGGTTTGGTTATAAAAAAAAATCTCAAGCTTTGAACATCTCACAGAGCACTGTTCAATCCATCATCTGAAAATGGAGAGTATGGCACAACTGCAGACCTACCAAGACTTGGTTATCCACCTAAACTGACAGGCTGGACAAGGAGAGCATTAATCAGAGAAGCAGTCAAGAGGCCAATGGTAACTTTGGAGGAGCTGCAGAGATCCGCAGCTCAAGTGGGAGAATCTGTCCACAGAACAACTATTAGTCGTTCACTCCACAAATCTGGCCTTTATGGAAGAGTGGCCAGAAGAAAGCCACAAGAAGTTCCGTTTGCAGTTTGCGAGAAGCCATGTGTGGGACACAGCAAACGTGGAAGAAGGTGCTCTGGTCAGATGAGACCAAAATTGAACGTTTTGGCCTAAAACCAAAATGCTATATGTGGCAGAAAACTAACACTGCACATCACCCTAAACACACAATCCCCACCGTGAAACATGGTGGTGGAAGCATCATGTTGTGGCGATGCTTTTCTTCATCAGGGACTGATAAGCTGGTAAGAGCTGATGGGAAGATGGATGGAGCCAAATACAGGGCAATCTTAGAAGAAAACCTGTTAGTCTGCAAAAGACTTGACTGGGGCGGAGGTTCACCTTCCAGCAGGACAACGACCCTAAACATTAAGCCAGAGCTACAATGGAATGGTTTAGATCAAAGCATATGCATGTATTAAAATGGCCCATTCAAAGTTCAAGACCTAAATCCAATTGGGAATCTGTGGCAAGACTTTAAAATTTCTGTTCAGACGCTCTCCATCCAATCTGACAGAGCTTGAGCTATTTTGCAAAGAAGAATGGGCAAAAATGTCCTCTCTAGATGTGCAAAGCTGATAGAGACATCCCCAAAATGACTTGCAGCTGTAATTGTAGTGAAAGGGGGTTCTACAAAGTATTGACTCAGGGAGTCTGAATACAAATGCACACCACACTTTTCAGATATTTATTTGTAAAACATTTTGATAACCATTTATCATTTTGGAAAATTTTCAAGCGGTATGAATACTTTTACAAGGCACTGTACCTGTGGGGTCCCCATGGACACCAGTAGTACAGTGATCTCCACTAGCTTTTGGCTTGCGTGCTCAGTGGCTCCGTTCTGAACCCAAGAGGTCACATGCTCAGCAAAGGCACCATTTGGAGAACATTGCATTTGGTCAATGAATTCAAAGCGTTCTCTAATTGGACTAGGTGGAGAGACAGAAACGTCTTGCTGTCTATCTTGTCCAATCAGAGAATACTTTGCATTCATAGAGAAGCGATCTCTTGTGTCCAGTATGCAGCAGGGAAGCCACTCGATAGGGGACCACAGGGAACCCATAGGTACGGCATGCATGCATACATACATACATACATACATACATACATACATACATACATACATACATTAGTCCAAGCTAGCCCAGTGTAACTATTTGAAAATTTCCATAGCTAAACTTAAGCTTTAGATAGCTGAATAATAAAAATTGGGGTGGTGTGTTGTGTTAATCAGTAGGCATATTTGCTATAGCAGCATTGTATACATATGATCATCCACATCACACGCAGTCTGCACAAGCCCAGAGCTATAAAATATAGTAAATTCACAGTTTGATCTAAGGCAGAAATTGTTCTCACAGCTTCCTGTCTGCAGAATTGATGGATTCTGCAGGAAGGCTGTTGCAGCTTAAATCTGTACATGGCATGAACAATGGCTTCTAAGGTGAAGGATAACAAAGGTGTGGGTGTGTGTACACATGACATGCAAGTACAGTATGTTCTATTCATTACTTTAATACATTGTGTAATGTGCATTGATTCCAATAGCAATAACTATAGTGTGGCTAATAATTTATCTACTCATTTTGTTCAGTTAGTTTTAGGATAAGACATGCACCAGGGGATAGTAGACCTGCACAAATTAAAACCGAAAATTGTATCAAATACCGTAATTTTCTGTTCCTGGCGCCAATCCATGGCAGCATACATGTGGTAGTGGCCTCACCTACTTCCAACAGGACCAGTGTAGAGCTATAAAGTGTTGACATGCACACAAAAGCCCATTCCCTGTATAACCCTAGGAACAAACTGGGTGGGTTTAGTATGCTGCCAGGGATTGGCGCTAGTAAAGGAAAATTACGGTAAGTATTTGATACAATTTTCCATTTTCCTGGCACCAACATAGCAGCATGCATGTGGTATACCAATACCGAGCTATCAGGGTGGGAAGCTTAACCACTTCATCCCCGGAAGGATTTCCCTGGTTAGGACCGGAGCACTTTTCCCCACAAATAAAGCTTTCTTTTGTTGGTATTTGATCACCTCTGCGTTATTTTTGATCACGGCTATAAACAAAAGAAGAGAGACAATTTTGCAAAAGGGAAAAAAAAACCAAATTTCTCTTTGCTAAAATACAAATCCAAAAAAAAAAACAATTTTTTTTTTTCATCGGTTTTGGCCGATTTTATATTCTCCCTCATATTTTTGGTAAAAAAAAAATCACAATCGGCTTTTTATTGATTGGTTTGCGCAAAAGTGGCCGCGTTTACGGATGATGAGAATTCATTTCTGGGATTTTTTATTTTTTATTAATTACGGCGATCTGTGATTATTATTTTTTTTTTGTTATACTGCGATATTGCAGCGGACACGTCGGACCATTTTGACACTTTTTTGGGACCAATGACATTTTATACAGCGATCAGAAATTTTAAATGTCCACTGATTACTTTATAAATGTCATTGGCAGTGAAGGGGTTCACCTGCAGGGGGAAGATCTAGGGGTTAAGTGTGTTCTAACTGTGGGGGGACTGGGCTACCATGGGCATAAGAGATCTAACTGATCCCAGTGACAGGGATCAGTAGATCTCCTCCTATGCCCGCACTGACAGAGCAGGGAAGCTCATCGCGGCTCGCCGGCGGACATCAGGTCCGCCCGAGCCATGGGCACACTCCCCAGGAGTAGAGTGGGCGCGCATGCACGCCCCCTAGCGGCCACTCGCAGATCGCTGCTTTTTTATGGCGATTCGCGCTAAGCATCCACACTGCTGCCGTGAATATACGGTAGGCGGTGTGGAAGTGGTTAAGCAAAGAAAGTGAGTAAACTATGAACTTCCCAACAAAATCTGCTGTAGTGAGGACCACTGAGCACATCAGGAATGCTGATAGATGACCTGCTTGATTATTCTGCCTTTTGTGTGCGTTGACACCATTACAGAAGGTGTCCAAGATGAGCAGATGCTGCTTGTCGAATATGCAGCTATTGCATCCAGTTGCTGCAGCCCAGCCGTGTAGTGGGCACGTTGAACTAAATTAAGAAATTACAGGGTAATTGTGCGCTGACGCCTTCTACCCTTCCTGGTTTCTAGGGAACTAGATATAACTGTTCTGACTACCGAAACGACTGTTTGCAGGTGTGCCAACTTCAATCTGAATGTATTGAGGGAGTACTTAAAGTGGTTGTAAATCTACCATTGTGACATGTGCCTATAATGCGAGTGCCGTGA
Organism: Glandirana rugosa; assembly: GCA_018402905.1. Classification (NCBI taxonomy): domain Eukaryota; kingdom Metazoa; phylum Chordata; class Amphibia; order Anura; family Ranidae; genus Glandirana; species Glandirana rugosa. The sequence continues at coordinate 486,114 of BLSH010218869.1, forward strand.
CTGGTGGGTCCCGCGCGCATGTGCGGGAGTGACATCACCCGATTCCGGCCAGTCATTTGCATGTAAGTGCGTTGCATACTAGCCCATTATGCTTTTACTTTGCAGGGAACAAAAGAGGAAGTAAAACCCAACAGGGTTTACTTCCTCTTTAACCTAAGGCAGGTTAAAGCAATTGTCCACAGGCTACTGCCTGTAGTTCAAGGGTTCTTATACCAGATTAGGCAGAATTCCATCTGGTAGAAACAATTTAGCACTGTCCCCAATACCCTCTCCAGCATTCAAATCAACTCTTCAAGGGGGGCGCAGCCTGAAAGCCTGGCCTGAAAACCTGGATATCAGCGCAAAAAGGAAAACGGCACCGCAGACAAAACCCAACAACTCCTGTTGCAAGTGCACTAATACAATTAAAATCACCTGTAGAACATAGAGAAAGCGAGGATAGAAGTCTAGGTGGGAGCCTTGTGGATTAGCATAGTACGTCCTGTCAGGAAGGGTTGGAACCTGAACCCTATACCATGGGGTTGGATGCCTGTCTGCTAAGCTAACTCAATGTGGTGGTACCAGAAATTGTACATGGCGCGGTTCCAGCACCGCTTTGCACTGTTTATGTTCCGCTGCAGTTGTTAATACAATATTAACACAAACGCAATGTAGTTTGCCTGCACTGGATTACATGGTAAAAAACAACCATGCAATCTGATTGTGTTGCAGCTACAAAAATGGTGTGGTCAAAATTAATGTCTCTGCCCAAACCACACAGCAGCCCAGGAGGCTGTTCTCTGGCTTCAACTTGTTATGATATAACCACCACATACATGATGTCTGGCCTCTTCCTCTGCCAGTGTTTCTGCTTGTGATTCTACCATTGGTTCTGGCATTGGGGCCCTGGGCTTTTACCTGGATCCATGCATTGCCATGCAGGTTCTCTTGGTAACATGATGGACGTTTCAATTGGCTTTTAAATACTTGACTGGTGTATTAACAATTTGGATTTAACAACTATTCTGCTCATTAGTTCCAACTTCCTGAAGAAGGAATCTGTACACATAGCAATTCTTTGCAGCTAAGCATAGTGGGCAGGAGAGCTTCTGTGTACCTCTTTGAGGCAGTGTTGACACACTCTTCAGGCCATCATGCTGGGGTTTGCAGTCTGGAAGAGGATTTTCTATACCTTGGTCTGGATTTCTGGTGCTCCCCTCCTGTGCATTTCTGTCAGTAGGACAGGCTGGGCTCTAGGGGAGACTCTAGTTTTATGCATGTGTGTTCACATTCAGGCAAGGTGAATATAATTTCAGCTGAATATACCATCTATGACATATATCGTATATACCTTCCATATGTGGTAAAAAGATGCATTGAAATATGACCTATGTGTTTGTTTCAATATAGTAAGACCTGTCTTCATTTACATCATCCCTTCATGTTTCCTGATGAAACGAAACAGTGAAACGCGTTGACGCACAGGGGCTCACTCACCTGATACAGTGTAACAAACATCCTACAGAATACTTGACCGTTGTGGCCCGTATCTTATGCATGTGTGATTACATGTTTTTTTTTAGCTTCTGTGTTTTTGCTTCTGCAAGCTTTTAGGTATGTACAAATAAAATATATATATTTATATAAAATTTATGTGGTCCAAATTTTCTTTTAAGTCCGAACCTCTAGTTGTCGTCACTCGATAGACTGGGCTCCTTACTAGAGAGAGGCCTGTTATCGCCTGAATGCACTGTTGGAGTAGCAAAATACCTAACTGGTCTGATGACCCTTACCTATAGAAACCATGTGGATCTTTGTTATGCATTGAGCTCATGCAGTGACAGGCAGCTGCAATACTGACTTTAGTTAAGTATAATAATAATGCCCTATGGATACATGAGTAATGGATTATCTATCCACTGGTAACAAGAAATGTCCCTTGATGCAGGGTTTGTGGCTATGGGTGTACAAGCATGCAATCCTATCCTGTGGACGCCCTATCTGTAAGAAGCTGGCTCTTTAAACCATTTCTTCCTCTCTTCTGCCTGCTTCCAAATCCTGCCCATCTTCTCACTGCCCATTTCCAAGATGACTCCTGAGAAGTTTTGCCCAACTCCAAGATGGCCACTGGGGCAGTGCTTGCCCAAACCCAAGATTGCCCCCATGCACATCACTGCAGCCCAAAATGGACTTCTGCCAGCTCACTAAAATGCTCTGATTTAGTGTGCCACAAGTGTAAATGGGCCCTAAGCCTTGGCTCACACTATTGCGTGCTAGAGCGGCACGATTAATCGTTAAAAGATCATGATCTCAATTCACCCCCCCAATCTTAATCCAGCATTTCCACGATTCATATAGAAAGTGCAGAGCCGTTGCCTGCTCACAGCTGTAAAAAAAAAAACAGCGGCAATGCTTATCAACAACATTGCTCATTGCTGAAAGAGATAAAAATAAACATTGTGTCAGGGACCGGTGTGACCAGAAATGTGTGGACTGCAACAGAGTGTACCAAACGCAGGTAAAGTGTAAATAGTATGATTTATTATGATAAATGAAACCACAAGAAAATGCACCTCCAATATAGTGAATAGTGAAAACAACCAGTAAATAAAACTGTGAACACACACACCAAATTACATACAAATCCAATATATACAGCACTAGGGATATCCTAATCATAAACTTGCCAGAGCCAGGGTCATACACGGGAGATCAAGCAGGGGAAAGCTGGGCGCAGACAGGACAGGGAAAGGGGGTCAGGAGCCAGACTGAGCGGGTAGGAAGGGATCAGGTTGCAGGATCAAGGTTGGAGTCCAGGGACAGGAGATGGGAAACAGGCTTCAGGAACGCAGAGCAGAGGCACAAGGAGACAATACCAAGGCAAATTAACACAGCACTCCCCAGATTTAAATACACTTCCTGCAATCAGTCTCAGGTGATGCCTGATTGCGGGAGATGTCAGGTCATGACTGTCGAGAGACACCTGCTGGTGGACACTGGAACTGCTCAGCCTCCAACTGCTAAGGGACACAGGAACTGCGGGGCTGGGGGCTACAGTGCCACCAAGAGTTGAAACCATTTCTGACACATTGCATCTTTCTGTTAATTTACAGATCAAAGGGATGAACTTTCATCTGTAAATGAAGTCCGTTTAACCAGTTAACAACCGCCCTATAGACAAATGACGTCTACAGGGCGGTTGCTTAATTCTGGGAGGACGTCTATTGATGTCCTCCCAGAATCGCGCTTCCCGCGCGCCCCCTGGGGCGCGCACACGGGAACATCCGGGGGACCCGACTGATCACGGATCGTGGTGAATGGCCGCTGTGAGCTGCCTTTCACCACGTGATCGCGCCGTCAAATGACGGCGTGATCACATGTAAACAAGTCGGCGGAAGCGCCGGCTTCTCTCTCCTCTCCACACTGATCAGTGCAGTGTGAGAGGAGAGAGGGGGGAGAGAGGATGTGCTGCAGCGCTGTGGGCGATGTGTAATCCCCACAGCGCTGCCTAGGTGACAAAATACACCCCCCATCATCCACTTAACTGCCACCCACCCAGCCATCATCAGCCACCCACCACCCACCCATCCTCACCCAATCCATCCTCACCCATCCAGCCATGCTCACCCATCCAGCCATGCATGCTCATCCACCCAGCCGTGCTCATCCATCCATCCATGCTCACCTACCCAGCCATGCTCAACCATCCATCCGTGCTCCCCCATCCATCCATCCATCCATCCATCCATGCTCACCCAGCCATCTATCTGTGCTCACCCACCCAGCCGTGCTCACCCATCCATCCATCCATCCATGCTCACCCACCCAGCCATGCTCACCCATCCATCCATCCATCCATGCTCACCCACCCAGCCGTGCTCACCCAGCCATCAATCCATGCTCACCCAGGCATCCATCCATGCGCACCCACCCAGCCGTGCTCACCCATCCATGCTCACCCATCCATCCATCCATGCTCACCCAGCCATCCATCCGTGCTCACCCACCCATCCGCGGCTCATCCATCCCCATCCATGGCTCATTTGTGCCTCATTCATGCTCATCCATACCACATCAGTTCTCATCCGTGACACATCCATGCCACTACACTGCCCATCCATGCCCCT
>BLSH010218869.1:532475-543035 GCA_018402905.1 Glandirana rugosa
ACAATACATTAGTCGAAATCGTTCAGAGCGCCTTGATTTAGAAATGTTTCAATCATATGATTTTGGAATATAAATTCGAAAACAAGCTACGCTAGTTTTAAATGGGGGGGGGTTGCCAAGATATACGAGGTTTCCGTGAGGACACTATCATGTGGACTTCACGTGGGCGATGATGGTGGTAATGTTTTTCTAAGAGGGGGGGGTAAATTTTGATCGCATCGAACAAAAGCTTAAATATAAGGTTTTAGTATACTAACTTTGTAAAGATTTAGTTCCGCGAGACTTGCTAAAGCTGATTACATAACATATGATTTGCTCAGTGAAGCACAGTATACAAAGTGGGATCATGAATTTGATTGAATTTGTAGCTGTGTCACTGTTGAAAGAAATGTAATAACTGATCCAAGGTAACAGAATATTAATATCTGTAGCTTTAAAATTTTTATACACCATATAAATAAGCGTCGGTATAGTTATATACACGCTGTCGCCACTTTCTTAGGGAGATGTACAGGGTAGGCCCTCTTGCAGTGGAAACATTCCTCAGGGTTTTTGGGCATACTGACCCAAAAGCAGAACAGTTTCTGCAGATTTGTCAGCCATGCCTGCTGTTTATGGAACACATGAAAAGGATAAATATTACAGCAGAGCTTTACCCAAGAGGGGAAGGGGAAACTCTGCAACCTCCCACCCTCCACTGCCACAATTGTTTTTTTATGGGGGAGTGGGTACCTGGTTTTGACAGGTACCTGCTCCCACTTCCAGCTCAGATCGGCGCAGCGATCTAAGCCAGAAGTTTGGCCCCCCTTCACTTGCAGTCTTCTGGGACACAGCACAGGCCTCAGGCAACTACAGGACCATTAACAAGGTGCAGCATGATTCGCAAAGGAAACAGGCTGTGGAACTTCCTGTTTCCCTTGCTAAAGATGGCGGCACCCAAAGCCGATTGAAGAATTGGTCCGGACTAGGACATCGCTGGATCCCTGGACAGGTAAGTGTCCTTACATTAAAAGACAGCAGCTACAGTATTTGTGTGTGTGTGTGTGTGTGTGGGGGGGGGGGGGTGTGGGGACTGGGCTGAAGCTCCTCTTTAAGGACAGTTTATTTAAACAATCTGAATATGGTGAGAATGCATATGTTTCTTTGTAAATACGTAGTTTAAACCCAGAATGTTTGGAATTTTGTGTCTTACAGGACAGATGATACTAGTTCTCAAGATGACAAACACAGGTAACAACCCAGGCTAATATATTATGCCTTTAACTGGCGAGTCCATGCAAAATGTTATAGTCCTCAGGCTTCTTATATGTTAAAGACCGTGGTATCAAGCTGTCCCTACATTAGTTATTGGCTGTTTTTGCTTCCTTGGGGTCTTGGTGCTCACATCCACTATCAAGTTGTTCCACGTTCTCTTTGTGTCCTCCATGATCTAAATCTTCAACAAGAATAGTAGGGTCCTACTTAGCTGGTGGGAAGATGTCCAGTGCAGGGATCTCACCATCAGACTGCTGGAATTGTAAGAATCTAATATTATTATAAGGTGAAATATGTTTTTGTTGGGCTGAGTTCTATATATATTTTTTTCTCTTCTGAATACAGAGGTAATATGTGTCATTTTATTTATGCTTAATGGGTCTTCTGAATTTCCAATGCCTTGGTTGATTTTATAATAGTCTTACATGTTCATAACTGAAGCACTGCGCACCATTGAAGGCCTGTAAAATCTATTCATGTTTTTCCTGTTTTTCTTTGAAGGAATTATGGAGGTGTATATGTAGGTCTACCAGCAGATGCATCAATGTATGGTTCAAAAGAAGCACAAGGTATCATCTGATTATTTTGTACATTCTTGCTCCCTTTGTTTTATTCCCTATATTTTATAGATCTGTTTACCACACATTGATGCAACACCTAGGTGGGAAGCCAGCCTAAAAAGGAATCTGTCATTTGAGTGAGTGTGTGTATGTGTGTGTAAACCCTGACAATGCATTTCTCTGTGGTCTGTTGACTATACCCTTAAAAGCATTTTGTTTAATCTGAAAAAGGAGAAATGGACACTAGCAATAGAAAAACAGTTAGCCAGCCCAGGATAACCCCCACCCAAAACAAACATTCCCTTGTTTTGTAGTAAAATAGTAGTAGCAAAAACATGAAGATAAAACTGAGGGACGGGACAGTGTCCCGGGAAGGGTATTTGTTAGTATATAAATCCTATGTTCTTTCTTATCCATTAAGACACAGGAATTCTTGGACTGTCACAATGTCCAAAAGCGGTCAAAGTTAGGAGTGGGCAACAAAGGCAAACAGACTCAAGAAAAAAGGAAACTGCCTGGGGCTCAAAGATGTGCTTGAAGGAGCCAATGCCCAAAGCTGGCATCAGATGAGGCTTGAAAATCCATCTTCTAAACCTTCGAAGAAAAAAAAAGAAAACCAGGTGATAGTCTTGCAAATTGCGAAAGAGCCTTGTTGCTGAAAAGACCAAGACACACTCAGACATGGCAGTGTGCATATTGACTGGAAGGGGTGGTGCCCAATCCTTAAGACCATAGGTTTTGATTGTCTGCCCAAGCCACCTAGAGATGGTGGAACTTGAAGCAAGAGTACCCTAACAGGGCCCATCTGGAACTGCAAAGGGAAATCGATATTCCTGAAGACACATCAAGACAAAGAAGGGAATTTTCATTTTGGAAAACTGGAGACTGATGGAGAGACAAGAAAAACAAGGTCTTGGTTGAGGTGAAAGGCATAACTACCTTACATCCTGGGCCTAAGCCCCACCTTGTGTCTATGCAAAGCCAAAAGGGCTGCCAGTTCAGACACTCACCTTGATTCAAAGGCTACAAGAAACCCCACTCAGTAGAGACATTCCTCTCTCTACTCTCAACTTGTGGTTGAGAGTAGAGAGAGGAATGTCCCTATTGGGTTCACACAGCGGTTGAAGCCCAGAGATAAACCAGATTCCAGAGGAACAAACTGGGCGAGTTTCATGGGAGACTCCCTGTACACAAGTAGAAGTCAAGGACTGAAAGAACAATGGTCACTGAAATGAGATAGACCAGACAGAAATGTGGCCCTTGAAAGTGCCAGGAGCCAAATGCTGGTCCATTCCCAGCTGCAGGAAATTCAAAAGTTTTTTCCACAGAGAAATGCCTTGAAAGGAAGCCACAGCTCACAGCAAATGAAATAGATCTTCCTAGCTGCTAGCATTGTAGAAAATATGGATTCAGAGATGCTTCTGTCTCAAAGACCCTAAGCTGCAACAGCCATGTTGTTAAAACCAGCAACTGTGAAGTAGGATGGCAAAACAGTCCTTGGGACCTGGGGCGTTGCTGGGGGGTGGCTATTGGGGCTAAACCCCCGAGTCTGGGGCCTATAGCCCCGAGTCTCTTACCGGGTGGGTGCAGTTCTACAATTTGCAGGTATGTCCCAGTCCGGAATGCAGTAGGCAGGGGCAGACTGAGCAGTGGTAGCGCGGGCTCCGGCTCTGCCCTCGCCTCCACCTAAAGTATGGGGAGGCTCTCTGGGTACCCTGATGTATGGGGTGAAACTCTGGGAACCCTGATATATGGGGAGGTTCTCTGTGGACCCTGATGTAAGGAAGGGTCTCTCTGGGGATTCTGATGTAAGGAAAGGGCTCTCTGGGGACCTTGATGTCAGGAAGGGGCTCTCATGTAAGGAAGGGGCTTTCTGGGGTACCCTGATGTAAGGGGGATGCGTACTCGGAAATGTAACGAGATAGAGAGAGATATATATATATATATATATATATATATATATATATAAAATATATACACACACATGTACATTATATACATGTGTATGCCTGCTGAAGCATATGACTCTACTTAGTTGCTATGGGCTCTGCCCAGATCTTTTGTAGACCTAGCAACGCCCCTGCTTGGGACAGAAGACATGATGATCTGACAGAGCCCACAGAGTGTCTGCCAGACGTTCTACCTGGTGGACGTATCCCATCCTCTGGGGCTTGTCATGAGCAATGAGGATTATGGATAGCCCTCCATCTGCTTTTCTTGAAGCAGTTAAGGAAGAGGTTTCCCGAGAGGAAAGGCTTCTAATCCCATGTAGTCACCAGAACATCCACTGCTGCAGACCAGTCTGTTGTTGAACCTGGATGCCAGAAGGTTCATAGCTGCATATAGCTCCTAAATACCTATGGGTGTAGTTTAGGCGATGCCTGCATTTGAACAACTCAATCATGTAGATGACTGGAGGAACTTAAAAAAAAAAAAAAAATTAGGGCTGTCAGAGAGAACACCAGGATAAATTGAGAAAACCTGCCCTTGGCAGACCAGAGAGACTTTCAGGATTTAACTTATTCAGCATGAATGTATCAGTGCTCTTTGGCTAACTGGAGAGAATTCCAGGATTTAAAGTAGTTCTAGGTAGGGATGCACTGATCTAATCGGCTGCCAAAAAGGGGGTTATCGGCACTGTGCTGATGACAGGTTGCATCCCATTGATTTCAATGCAAAATTTAAAAACTGTCCATTTTGGTTTTCGGCCAAGTGCATCCTGAATTTTTGGTTCCGGTACCACTGGTTCTAGGTGTTTTTTTTTCCCTTAAAGGATAAGTTCACCTTTAGGAACATGTTACATATTCACCTGTCCCCCCCCCCCCCCCCCCCAATGCTGCAGCCACTGCCCCCTCTCCTTGTTGCAGCTGTACAGGAAGACATTTCCCATACTAGCTGTCAATTTTTAAAATCAGCGCGGTCATGCGGGGCTCCGCCCACACGACTGCGTCATTCATTCACACAGCTGTGTGTGTGTGAATGAACTACAAGCTCTGGCATCCTTTATGGTTGTCAGCTTGTAATTCTCAATGAACTACTACGGCGCAGTGGAGCACCATGGTAGTTCATTGATTTATTACGGTCAGTGTATCTGCTTGCCCATATGGGATGTACGGCACACAGATATACTGACAGATCTGAAGGAGACCTGCATGGCACCAGAGATCTTCTGATTGCTGGTGCAATGCTTTACAGGCTCCAAAAGAAAAAATAATAAATGCACATTTTTTTTACCTGCAAAAAAAGTACATTTATTTTTCTTCCAATAAGGTGAACTTATCCTTTTGATTCATTACCCTAATAACTCGTCTCTCCCCTACTTTCATCATCCCCTAAACACTTACCTGAGTCCTCTATCAATCTAGCACTGTGTCCAGCTGCAGGTCTACTCTTTCCGCTTCCTGCTATCACAGGCTTCACTGAGAGCAGTGTGAGCTGTAGACTCCTTTTGCACTCAGTAAAATCCTGGGGGGGGGGGGGGGGTGGTGTGTATGGCTGAGCCATACTGTGTGTGTGTCTGTGGACGTACACAGCCCAGCTTAGGAATGCACAGTAGCCAGATTGCTATGGGAGCATTTGCAGACAGCAGGGGCCACTAAAGAAGAGGTAAGGTACTGCTCTGTGCAGTATCTTTGCACAGATTAGGTGAGTATAAACCCCTTTTTTTAAAAAAATTAATAAATACAAATGAAAAAAATCAAGCCATTTTTTAAGGTTCTTTAGAATCCCTTTAACACATCCACCATAAAGCTACCATCAGCTGTTGATTGTATAAAAAAAAAAAAAACCTCCAAAAGAAAACAGATGAAGGTGCATCCACTCTCCTGAGGACACTAGCAAAAAAAATAGGTATGATGGTTGAGGCTGGGGTAATCCTGTGCTGGCTGTTTTGTGCAAGTATCCATTTCTCTTGTAGGCAGCAGTAAAACCTGATACTTTAAGAATTCCTGTGTTCCTCCATGGATGAGAGAGATGTGGTAATATTGAAGTGACTGCATTTTTTTAAAAAAATCCCTGGCTTAAGGTATAGTGTGAAGAGGCCCTTTTGGCTAGATCAGATCTTAAGAGGCCTTTTTCAGCCATTTATCAATTTGTTGGAAACAAAAAAAAAAAGCTGGACTTGCCATGTCAAAACCTAAACCCCAATTCTATTCACAAAACAAACATTAATTGAGTAGACTTTACAATCACTCTAATGAGATTCTTTAAATAGTTTCAGCCTCCAGCCAGTCCTATGCACAGAGCACACAGCCTGGCTCTCCTCTACCAGAGAACATCTGCTAGCAAAGTGGAGCTTTCAAAACTTTTGAATGTTCGCTTTACGGGTAAACACGAGTCCACGACTGTCTCCTGGATATACTCTTTGCGATGGGCATTAGATGGTTCACATCTCAAAGCTGCTAGCTCTGTGCTTTACTTGAGCCTATGACAAGCAAGTAACAAGTTTGTGTTTGATGCCAAACTATCTATCACATGGAGTGCTTTAAAAGGTACTGTGCTTACCACTGTAGTTTAATGGTGTACGTGATGACTTTTTTTTCCCTCCTTGGATCAGAGCCATGAAAACAGTAGAAACTGCAGATGCATTATGAAATATTCAGGGACTGAGCAGCCTCTTCCTGCCCTGGAAACTGGTGGGCAATTTGGAAGCTGCAGTGATGAGCAGAATTGCAATCAACAATTACACCTTTCAGGATGATATGGAATTTCTGCTGCAATAATAAACTGCAGATGATTTTTGCTGACTTGCAAAGACAGGCCTTAATGGGAATCAAGTGAAATGGATTTCATTATACAATTTAATACACATTACTTTAAGGCTTGCTTAATGTGACTAACTGGCCCATATAAGCACACGTTTATTCTGTGAAATCTCTTTTAGAGTTTTATATTACACATTTAAAATGTTTTTTTTTTTACATTTGCAACTGTTAATAAAATAAATGTATTTACTCCTGTAATGTGTATTGTTGTGGTGCTGATTTCTATGCTATACTAATCTTGGAATAAAATAGGATTTTTTGACTTACCATAAAATCCTTTTCTCTGAGTTCATTGACAGACGCAGCCTCTTATTCATGACACGTGGGGTTTATGCAGCTTTTACCAGTAGTAGACTAGGCAGAACGAAAGTTCAGAAAAGCAAGGCTGGCCCCTCCCTCAGGGGGCCGTCCTCACTCACTGTATAACCCCTCCGCCCTGCAAAGCACACCAGTCCATGACAGCAGTACAAACTTGGCCACAGAGGGGTGGGTGCTGCATCTGTCAATGAACAGAGAAAAGGATTTTACGGTAAGTCAAAAAATCCTATTTTCTCTTACGTTCATTGACAGACACAGCCTCTTATTCATGACACGTGGGGACGTCCCAAAGCCATGTCAAACAAAGAGGGGTGGGTAAACAATAACAACTGTACCCAACAGAATCTTTTCCGGGAGGCGCCAGTCGCGCCTACACCGCCGCCCACGGAACTGGGCACGATGCGGCAGACCCCGCGGACAGCTAAGGGAGGCTCGCATCCGTCGGCCGTGCTGGGTAGATTTCCAGGATTTGTGATATTCAGCATATCCCCCAGCCAGCTACTTGATTGTATTCTTCATCAGAAAGCTTGAGCAAAAGAAAAAAATTGAAGACCCGCAGATCCCAGCAGGGAACCAGGTCTAACTCCTTGCACTAGGCAGAAAAGACTGGTGTGCTTTGCAGGGTAGAGGGGTTATACACTGAGTGAGGACGGCCCCCTGGGAGGGGCCAGCCTTGCTTTTCTGAACTTTTGTTCTGCCTAGTCTACTCCTGGTAAAAGGTGCATAAACCCCACGTGTCATGAATAAGAGGCTGTGTCTGTCAATGAACGTAAGAGAAATATTTTCCACCAAAGCCTGATATCATCAAGTTATATTAAACACCAGTTCCCCTATATAGTTTATATTCTTGCACAAGCAAGAATGTGAAGCCAAGCAACAAAGCCTTGCTCCTCCTGCTGCAGTATATGATGGGTTTGGTTACCCTGTGATCTTTCACTGCAGTTAACAGGTGGCTCTGAGCCTGGCCAAGTGCCCTGTAAATGCATGTACTGGATGGGAGACGGGTGGGTCCAAATGCTATCTGCATTGTTCTAAATGGCCATCTATATGCATCTCCTAGTGCTGGCAGGACACCACCCATAAAAATGCACTATTTCAGATATTTTTAAGCCTCCAACAGTGTGACCAAGGACAAATCTAGCAGCTAAGGTGACACCACTGGTATTAGCTAAAACATGATGGAAGTATTTTTCAGATTACCAGTGTCCACCCAAATCTAAATCTGGATCATGAACATGTTACCCTTGCTGTGTATTACATTTAGTACTTCTTCCTATGTTTACATGAAGATATATTATTAGAAGTTAGAAAACATGCTATGGAATGCATTGTTCTCATTGACATATGCCAGGTATGTGTGACCTCATAATTCAGCTGCTGCTTAAACTGATATGAATAGTAGCTAAAATTGTATATTTGTGCTTGGGGGCAAGTTGCACATGCTCAATTTTATGTGTATTGCTAGAGTTTTCTCTTAGGAGGGTGCATGTGAACAGCACTGTCCAGACAGGGTCAGGGGTCCTGCAGCCTCATAGGACAATCAGGGGAGAATGAAAACTCCTAAAAGCTTTAACCAGACACTAGTAGTATATAGCAGTCTTATGACTTCTATCAATGAGAAAATATATTTAGTAGTTTATATTTACTAAACTAATTGCATTTCCATGGTCTGTGTACTGTGAGAGACCAGCTATAGTAAATGCAGGTCCTGGGTTAAGTAACACCTAACTGTAACTGATAGACACATTTGCAAAAGTGCTTGATGATGAGACTTGGGTTTGAAGGACTTGGGGCTAGCATTCCCAGTCTTTAGTCCTCAAGGACCACCACCAAGTGAGCATGTTTGGTCTGTAAGGAAGTGGTGGATGCCAGGAACCTACTAAATACTGTTACATGCAGAGGCCCCATTAAAATCATTTTTAAAGGCAAAGTATGTTCTGAGCTAATTTTTTTTTTTTTTTTTTTAGTAATTTTCCATTTATCCTTTTGTGTTTTGGGTGTGTCATAGTCATGAAATGGTATTACACGTAGATTTGTAGGTTCTCTTTCTAGTGACTTGCAGCATTTCAATGCAAAATCTCAGCCTCCCCAAATCAACTATCCAGATCTCTGCTTAGTGGCTCAGGCTCAATTTATATCTGGGTCTAATAGACAAAAGTACACTAAGGGTGCACACACATGGTTCTTTTGTGAACCATGCCAGAGTCCACTTGTACCCCCTCCCTACTCCCCTGCTGGTTTGCACTCACACTGGATTGTAAAACCTAGTACCCTTTGGGCAAATGTCGGGCAGCATAACTGGCTGACATTCCACCATGTGTACTGCAACCGATCTGACAGAACCTGGCCGTTCAGCCGGCTTCTGTCGATGGGGCATGACCAAAAAGGTCTGCCAATCGGCTCCTGATCAGCGCTATCAGCCAATGACCGAGAGCTGATCAGAGTGTTCTGGCGGGGAACCGTCCCCCTGTCAGAACACAATAGCACAGCAGGGGGAGATCGCTGTACTAACATCACAATGTTAGTACAGCTGCTCATCCAGAGGACCATTAAGCCTGGTAAGCACTAGAAGCTTATTTTTTCGAAGTATTCCTGGACATACTCCCCTGCTAACCACACCAGCAATCCCTGTTTCATTACACAGTACTCTATGTATAGAACTATACTCTGGCACGGTTTGCACTCATGCTGCAGCGATAAGAGTAACTCCCTAATATACTTCCAACTGTTTGTTTAGCAGTTTACCCATAATTCTGCTTTAATTATATGAAAAATGGTTTGCCTTTTCCTGTAAGAATTTGTGAACAATTTGCATTATTTTTATCTTTGGGTTTTTGTTTTGTTTTTTGATTCATGTAATGAACACATCTATAGGGACTTTATTTCCTAGAAAATGAAATCGTAAAACTGAAGTGGTCAGTTTTATTTACTAAAATCAGTTCTGCATGAAAGTGGCTGTAAGGGCAGGTGTATTATTATTATTTTTTTTTTTTATCTCTAAGTGGATGTAAACCCGATTCATGAAATTTGAGCTGGGCACATATATCTGCGCTCCCTATAGTATAAAAAGCTGGCACAACAACCCAACTAGTCGTGAATAAACAGTGTATAAAAAAAAATAAAATGCTGTGCTACAATATTGTGCACTAAAGTGCTTTAGTGCTCAAAAATATGAAAATACATGTGTGTCACATAAATATAAAAAACAATAGTGAAATTGTAGAATAACTAAATAAATGATATAATACAGGTAAACATGCGTGGCACCTAAATCCAAAACAGTAGTGAAAATAGGATGAATAAATAAATTGATCCAATGTTCAGCAATAGTTTATATCCAACGTGTAGGTGATCCTCACATCATAGTGATTAAAGAATTTGTGACTTGTATACCCCACTTAAGTGTCTCCACCGTTAAAGAGATAGCTGGGTACACTTATCCCAGGACAACTTGAACAGAGCCCATAGTAAACTGTCAATACCACAACCAGCAATGGGCATCAATGGAAAGGCCTTCACGGTACTCCGATTCAGATATATTACTCAGGCGTTACAGAGTAGGTTTTCATAAAAGACAAGAAAATCCTAAACATAGCGTAAAACTATTCGGTAAAGGATTTATTTAACCACTTCAGCCCCGGAAGGATTTCACACTTTAGGACCAG
>BLSH010218869.1:554673-576869 GCA_018402905.1 Glandirana rugosa
GTCGTGGGGTCACGGTAGGTGGTCGTGGCGACATGGAGTCGGGGTTACCCACTCTAGGGTACGGCCGGAAGGGATGAGTGAGGTCGTGGGGAACACAGAAGGAGGGTTAAGTCCTCTTCGATCCTAAGGGGGAAAATGACGGGTTGGTCCTCAGGTCCACCTGTGTGTTTTAAAAAACGGGTAATTAAAAAAGCTTAACCAAAAATGACTCCTGTACGACGCTAGGTAACAACGGGTCACGTTGAGTAAAAACCAATTCGAAAAAATTAATGGGCAAAAAATTTTGTGTGTCCACCTGGACTCCTGGTTGGGCAGTAAAAGGGGGAATCCTAGCTTCTCCTGAATTGGGAGGAAGACACAAGGGGTGCTGGAGTGAGTAGGGAAGGCCGGCATGGGATCTCACCCATTGGGGCTGAGGTACAGCGGTGCTGGTGGATGGCACTGGGGTGCTGGTGGATGGCACTAGGGTGCTGGAGGATAGCACAGCGGTGCTGGTGGATGGCACTGGGGTGCGGGTGGATGGCACAGTGGTGCTGGTGGATGGTATTGCCTCCTCACCAACGCACCTTTGTCTGGCGGGCGGACAATATTCCTCTTCTGAGTCCAGCTCTGATTCGCTACTTGAGACGGGTTCATAGGCCATATTGGAATCAGACTCCGGCTCAGACTCAGAGGAACCTGCAGGAGAGAGCTCCCCGTTGCTCTCATCGGCCGCAAGAATATTGTAGGCCTCCTCGGCAGAAAAAGATCGTTTTGCCATTGTTGCAGCACTAATTGGCACTGATGACACTGATAGGTGGCACTGATGATGTGTGGCACTGACAGGTGGCACTGACACGTGGCTCTGATGACAGGTTAGGTGGCAGTAAAACCTGTGGCACTGACAGGTCAGGTGGGACTGATGACAGGTCAGGTGGAATGTTATGAAATGTGGCACTGATGACACTTGATGGCACTGACACGTGGCACTGACACGTGGCACTGATGACAGGTCAGGTGGCACTGACACGTGGCACTGATGACAGGTCAGGAGGCACTTTATGACACGTAGCACTGATGACACTTTGATGACGTGACACTTGATGGCACTGATATGTGGCGCTGACAGGTGGTACCGATACGTGGCACTGATACGTGGCACTGATACCAGATCAGGTGGTACTAACACGTGGCACTGACAGGTCAGGTGGAACTTTATGACGTGGCACTGATGACACTTGATGGCACTGACAGGTAGCACCGATGTGTGACACTGACACGTGGTACTGATCACAGGTCAGGTGGCACTGATGACAGGTCAGGAGGCACTTTATGACACTTTGATATGTGACACTTGATGGCACTGACAGGTGGCACTGATATGTGGTACTGACAGGTGGCACTGACGATGTGGCACTGACAAGAGGTGGCACTGACGACAGGTGGCACTAACGACAGGTGGCACTATGATGGGCACAGCAATTGGATTTCAGTCAGTAATGCTTACTGTAATAAACGTACAACAGATCGCTCTCTATCTCTCCTCACACAGCAGTGTCTGTGTGAGGAGAGAAGGCAGGCAACGAGAGATGATCTCATATGTTTACATTTGAGATCATATTTCGTTGGACCCGCCGATCACGTGGTAAACGGCCGCTGCGATTGGCCGTTTACCGCAATCTGTGATAGGCTGTGTCCAAGGGACACAGCGATCACAGATTCTGCCTGCTGCGCGCCCGCGATTGCGGGCTGGGAGCGCGCGAAGGGGCAGACGTCTATTGACGTCGTCCCGGAGATTGAGATCCGCGCTGTAGCCGTCTTTCGGCTATAGCGCGGATCTGTACAGGTTAAAAACTAAGTGTATGATGTGATCACATACATTTGCACCTTATTAGCATACTTTGCACAAGTTTGCCCCACCCAGTAGGTGTTTTTTTTGGTAGTGTTCACAACACTTTGTTTATATCCATATTGATCTAAGTTTTACACTCAAGTGTGTTATACCAGCAGCCATACATCACTTTTTCACTAACACATTATTTCCTTTGCGCAGTATTCGTTTTCTAGATTTTCAACCACCAAAAGAAAGCTTTATTTGTGGGGGGAAAAGGGATGTCAATTTCATTTGGGTACAACGGCGCTCGAGCGCGTAATTGTCAGTTAAAACGACGAAGTGCCGAACCACAAAAAGTGCTGTGGTCAGGAAGGGGTAAATCCTTCCAGGCTGAAGTGGTTAAAAGTACTTCCAACCTTCTGGCCATCTTCTCCCCCAACAGAGCTGCATCTCCTGCATTTAGGTGCAGTCTAGCGCTACTATAGAGCTGGTAGCCGATCTCCGTCAGCCCAGTTCTCGCTGCACCCAAAACCCTCCTCCTTACCCCTGTTCCTCAGCCACTTGTATACCGCTCTAAGTTCATGCTGCCTCTCTAGTGTAGTTTGAGGTACAGGTAGTATTTCTGAGAATACTACCTTGGAGGTCCTTTTCTTTAATATGGCATCCAAGTCCCTGAAATCATTTTTAAGGATGCTCCATTTTGCTCTGACTTTGTCATTTGTACCAATGTGTACCATGCAACTGGGTCCTCTCCAGCCCCACCCAACAATCTGTCGAAACCAAAGCCCCTAGCAAACATACTGTTCAGTGATGACAGTCTTTGTGACAGATTGCCTATCTACTGATTGAGTCCCTTACCCACCAGTATCTGTGTAACCTTGCCCCCATCCTTCCTGGATTGATCATCTCCCTGGCAGTTAGGGGATGTAGTTTGCTCTAGCAATGTCACTCCTGAGCTATCATGCAACTAGGCTTTGTAATGCTCTTCCCTCTGTTCTATTTTGCAACTGTAACTTATCTGCTTAATGCTAGTGCCTGCACCTTCATATTACCACCCTCTTCCATACTGGCCTAGCCTGCACCCGACGAATAAAGTCCACACTCCTATTTAGAATTTTTGCAATAGTTTTATGCAACTTTGATTTTAGAATGCTCAGTTAATACATTGAAGCTTTGAAGAACAGCTGACCCCTTAATTGTCATGTTGCTAATTGATAACTGGAACCAACTGCAGAGTGATTATTTCCAAATGGTGGGAAAACCATTTCGGCCAGTTCCAAGTTAAGATTAAAAGCAAAATAAGTCTATATCATTCTTTAATGGTAA
Organism: Glandirana rugosa; assembly: GCA_018402905.1. Taxonomy (NCBI): domain Eukaryota; kingdom Metazoa; phylum Chordata; class Amphibia; order Anura; family Ranidae; genus Glandirana; species Glandirana rugosa. Next base: position 557,813 of record BLSH010218869.1, read on the forward strand.
CAAAATGGCTATTTTTTTTATAGTCTTTTTAAAATATACTGCATGTACATTCTGCACTTCCTGCACGATCATCCGACCGCTAGTACATGCGATTAGAACAGCCTACGTACGACAGTCATACAACTGAAGTTGTATGAGCAAACTAGAAAACTTTGGTTGTACCAACAAGCAGTCGTACGACGGTTGTATCGTGTGTACAGAGAAGTTGGTCCAACAAGTTGTATTGTGCAAAACACGCATGCTCAGAAATCAGGAACGGCCGGACTCTAATTACATGCACCTGAACTTTCTCTTTATATGTTCATAACACGTCACTACATTTGGATTGGTCGTATGGTCATTTAGTGCATGTCAGTACGAGAGTTACACGATCCAACATACGATTTGGTCCGTTCGGTCATACAACCGTCGCACTGTGTGTACGAGGCTTTAGTTGTGTTCCTTCTCTCTATGGGTCAGTTCAGCCTGGCTAAACATACTATAGTCTACTTATCCTACTATCTCACCAGTCACTGAGTAAGGGTACTACTTGCACTGCCTGACATACAGAAAAATAAGCTACATGGCAGATTATGAAATATCCCAATAGATTGATAGCAGCAAAAGACATGTACAAATATAGGTCACCACCTCAAGAGTTTCCATGTACTCTACGGGGTCTAGTTATAAAATATTAGTTGGACAAATGTCACAAGCAATCATCCAGGCTACACAAATTTACCCTGTATTTTCTCTAATGGCCAAGAGGTATATTTTTCAGATTGAGGCATTTCAGAAAAAAATACTGCATTTTGGCTACTAGATGGAGCAGAGGATTATAGGAAGTCATAGTATTAGAGATAATATGAGGACAATTCTTGCTGCCAAGACGAATACTTGTGACAAAATAAATGGACCCGCCTGTGTAATACCTGAAATTTGCACACAAAAAATAATGCTTTATGATGATGAAATTGAACTAATGTGTAACTAATGAACCTTAGTCCTGAAATATATATTTTCATTCACACCAGTGAATGTGTCAGGAAATTAGTACAGCAGTAACATCAGCAAACAGAGCTTGCATTTCTGCATTATTCTCATCTGTCATGTTTTCAGGCCAAGTCTTACCTAAAGAGAATTTCTGAGTTCTTTACAGCATTGAAGTTGTACACCTCCTGCATGCGCTTCACATGGGACACGGGCAAGGGATCCTAAACAGAAAAATAAAACAAAGATGGGATTCTGCACCTCAGATTTTGATTTTTATGCTTATACAAAATATTACACGGTTATTTTTCACTCCGGTCAGGAGGTTGGAGCAAATTCTAGAATTACATGGGTAAAGCTATGCATTGTTTAAGCTTTTGAACTGCACATAGAACATTACTGGGAGGCAAATTATCTCAGAATACCTGCTAAAATCCTAGTAATTTGACCTTGATTTAGAAAATGTGTCCTCAAACAAGCAATCATTCTATTTAAACGAGTATGTGCGAGTTGAGTTTCTACAGTGGCGTCCTTCGAATTGGTGTCACCTGGTGCGGTAAAAAATTGCGTCACACATACCCCCCATTCCCTAAATCATTCTTCTTCCAGTTTTCTAAAAATAGACCAAAGATGCAGCATGCGGGACTCCTTCACATTACACAGCCCCTTGCAGCATTGGCACCCCTTTACATTACACAGCCCCCTCCCCGGCACCTCATACACGCCTTCACATTACACAGCCCCCTCCCCCACACCTCTTTACATTACATAGCCCCCTAGACCTCTGGCACCCCTTTACATTACACAGCCCCCTACAGCTATTCCGTCTCCTTCACATTACACAACCACTGCAGCTCTGCCCCTTCCTACCTTACTCGAGCAGCAAGGCAGGAGATACAGTGGTGATGAAAAGAGGGCAGAAGCTGTTGGAGTTAATTTTTCATATTAAGCTGGTGATTGGTTGCAAGCCCACCTCGCAACCAATCACCTGCTGGTTAACTTGGATAGTTAACTCCAGCAGCTCCTGCCCTCTTTTCAGCACTGCTGTGTCTCCCGCTGTGTGTAGAGAAGTGTTCTGCCTCCTGCTCAACACTCTGCAGTGTTATGTTAGTGACCGCTGTGGAGGCAATCCAGTACTGGGTGCCACCCCTCTAGTGGGTGTCATCTGAGTGCGGTCCACACCCCCATAGCAACGCCACTTAGTTTCTAGTATGTTAAGCTCCTTGTCTTCTAACCTTTAGTGGGGTTTTAGACCAGTTTTATTTTTCAAAGACTTTTGTGTTTGGCCATTGGCATGGCATTTCCTGAATATGATTAATTCAGTGACATTCAGTAGTCGGCCAGAGTCCCTCTTGTACTGGGGTCTATCTCCAGAAAAGTGAATCCTGATGGCTACGGATTACAGCACCCAGTGCTTTGCATACTAAGGTTAATGTTTCATACTGGAAAATCTCTTACTGTGATTATCACTTCCAGTCCAAACACAATTAATTACCTATTTTCTGCATGGTCTGATTTTAAGTATGCTTCAGGGTCACAAGAATGACTTCATTGCAGCTACAGAGTTGTTCCCCTTATTTTTGGTGCAGGGAAAAGTCACATAAATTTGTAGCTGTGTCACTGAGTGATTTACTTCTTTGAATCTAGCCAAACAAATAGCCAACTTCAGTGACTAATCATATTATCCACAGCAGCATTTATTGATCATGGCACACCAGTAATTAGTAGCTGTATAGACAAGTATTACTGCTGGCTACAAATCACAAAGCAAACAGACATGTAGCTGATACAAAGTTGCTGGAGTGATATGGCCCTTTGGGTGACCAATGCAGTAGGAAATATTAGCATAACATTGCTAGAACAAGTGTAACTACAACTGTGTTCTGTGCATTTGCTTATCTATCCTCTTATAATAAAACCAGGGGCTCATTGTTTCCATCAAAAGACAAATTAATTGAGAATGGGAAGCATACAGTTCATTTTGCATAATAAACCATGACAGTTGTAACTGGTAATCCTAGAATGCAACAAAGCAGCAGCAATTACCTTAAGGAGCAAGAGAGTCAGGAGCTCAATTTGCTGATGGGATGATAATTCTTTCACATCTGCTGCTGTGAATGAGTTCAGATCACTCTCCTTGGCCTAGAAACACATGAGATTGCATGTTATGTATGAAATGGTATTGTAGCAACAAGACAAATATGCAAAGTGTATGCCACTTACCTCAACCCATCTGTTGCTGAGTGCAATGCAAGCATTAGCCAGGGTCATATCATACCTAGGTAACAAAAAAATCACTTCAAGTGGTCTGCCTAACTTACTTTAAAAGCAAAACCATGGCAGCAAATGTAAAGTACTAAATGGTGGATACATTTAGGAATAAGGCCGCATCCTGGGATGATTATGCACCTCCAACTTTTGAAGGGTTCATTTTCACCAGTAGTTTCCAGCTTGGAAAAACTGAATAGTACACACACGTATAAACACACCTTCATGCAGCAAGAAAACAGACAAGTAGAAACCCCATTCTTTTCTATGGGGCTGGTTCATATCAATGTGCTGCAGTTTAGAGCAAAAGGAAACCAGAAACTATAGCCCAACGTCACCTTGGCATGTGCAGTACCAAACACGCTGCAATGCACATGAACAGTGTAAATCTGCCCTTGTTTACCTAGTCGATATTAAAGACTGAAGGATGGAATGATTGCCTGTTTGCTGTTGAGTGAGTTTCAAAATATTCAATTCCAGTGTGACTGTGGAGGTACAGATATCTGTCAATCTTAAGCCTAGTACACACGGGCAGAATGTTGAGCGGCATTCAGCCCATGTGTACTGCAGCCGGAGTGTTCTGGCGGGTGGGCCATCATCCCCCTATCAGAACACAATAGCACAGCAGAGGAGATCACTGTACTAATCTCAGATAGTTAGTATAGCGGCTACTCCGGAGCTGTCAGGTTTTTTTCGTTCAGCCCTGTTGGGTTGAACAAAAAAAAAAAAAAAATACTAGTGTGTACTGGCCTTAAAACTGGCAACATTTCTTTTGTTCAGCCTAAGGCTGTTGTATTCTGACAACTGCTATCAGTGGCTTTAAGAATACCTAAACAACAACTAAACATGTTTCTGCCTGCAGAATCTGGTGAAACCAATCAGCATCTAGGTTTTATTGCCAAAGCTTAATTGAACAAGCCATTACTCACAATTTCTTTTAAAGGTGCACGTCCTGAGGTTGTCAACCTCATCCCTGATCTATTACCTAGCGAGTCCCTGACCTTAAGCAAGCATTTTTTTTAATATCTGTTTACAAAGTTAAAAAAAAAAAAATCTTGTGACCTGATGACTTTCTGTGCTGCAATCAGTTAGTATTGTGCTCAACTATCTCTGTAGACTAAAGACCCCCCCACCTTTGTTACAGGGAACATGAGAGAGGAAGGGGAGGTATTCCAAAACACTTACTGCCCTAAGGCGCACCCCTTCCCCACAGATACACGGATTCCTGAGTGAATGCTCCTTACCACAGTATGTGTGTTACTGGCAAGATCACCAGGTAATGAAAGCAAAAAAGGACTGGTAACCTGAAGTACAGTATATTACATTTTTGTTCATGGATTTAGATACCCCGATTCAGAATGAGAATGCAGTTTGGGAGCTGACACAGCGTGTCTTAAACACTTGACAGTCGCTTTACTGCTACAGGGCAGCTGCTCTGCGCAGGATCACGTATGTGTGTATATATATATATATATATATATATATATATCTACATATACACACACACACACACACACACACACACAAACGATTCTGCATTTTCTGGTAGGGGGCTCATGCACCTGCCCAGCTGTGATGCGATTCGTCACAGCACATGGCGATCACCAGATCCCGGCCAGTAATTGACCTCCGCCATAGGTGTGCACAGCCTATTACATTAGGGTGTGTTCCCCAAAACTCAAACATACGTGCATGCAGGAAAGGAAGAGTGTATGACAGCAAGCAGTATGTACAGGAGAGGAGAGTGGACGGTAGGAAAGTGGGCAGTATGTACAGGAGAGGAGTGTGGAGGGTATGATGCAGGGCCGTCTTTAACACAGGGCAAACGCCCCAGGCCCAGTCTTTGTTGGGGGGGCCCAAAGCAGCTGTCCTGTTTGCCCTGCGCTGTCCCCGATAATGGCACTACAGAGCACACTGGGGACATGGGAAGCAGAGCAGTATTACCCAGCAGAGATGTATACCCCATGCAACCTGTATACTTGGAAGGGAGCGGCTCCAGTAGTAGCTAAGAGCTTACTGGGAGCCCCGTCCCTGGACCTGTGTATTCCCCAGCCAGCAGAGAGGGGGTGGGGCCAGGAGCTCCACTGATGCTCTGACCCAATCACATGCAGCTTGTGTACTCGGGAAGAAGCGGCTGTAGAAGGAAATCAGTGATCAGAGTGGGAGCCCTGCCCCCGGACCTTAAAGTGCATGATGAGCCCTGCTGTCCAGGTATGTCCTTCCCCCATAGACTGCCTGAATGCTATTCTAAGCCCTGAGCTGTTAAACTTTTTGAAAGGTCTCCGCCAGTCTCCTGTAGTATGCCTGCAGTCTTTGACTCTCTCTCCTGTATCATATCTGCAGCCTATGACCATCTCCTGTAGTATGCCTGCAGTCTCTGACCATCTCCTGTAGTATGTCTGCAGCCTCTGACCCTCTCCTGTAGTATGTCTGCAGTCTCTGACCCTCTCCTGTAGTATGTCTGCAGTCTCTGACCCTCTCCTGTAGTATGTCTGCAGTCTCTGACCCTCTCCTGTAGTATGTCTGCATTCTCTGACCCTCTCCTGTAGTATGTCTGCAGTCTCTGACCCTCTCCTGTAGTATGTGTATTAATGTACTGCTTTACTTGCTCAATTATTTGGGATTGCTCAGTGAGTGGTAATGATGTCCAGTAACCTGTAGTAAGTGAACAATAGTGATCTGCTTTAATCTCTAGCAACCAATCAGTTAGCAGAAATTATGTGTTGTAACCCCTAGCATCAGTGAGCGGTAATGATAGGCTGTGACCTCTGGAAACCAACTGCAATCACTGCGTGATCTGCTGCAGTACACCGATTTCGAGCCTACCTGTTATTTTTTTGTATGCCTCAGAATGGGGGCCCCAAGAAAATGTTTGCCCAGGGTCCAATCAATATTAAAGATGGCCCTGGTATGAAGGGGTAGTATGTACAGGAGGTACAGTATGTAAAGGGTTGGGGAAGGATGTTCAGGGACTGTGGAGTATTCAGATAGTCAAGGAGGGAAGTATATCAGCAGGTGGGAGGGTGTGTGGGGCAGATTGGGGAGAAAGGTCTATTAGCAGGAGGGTGAAAAGTGGTCACAGATATTAAATCAGCAGGGGGAGGGGGCATGATGTCTGTTGTGGGGGGGGGGGGGTGGAGGTGTGAAGTGTCTGTGTGGGGATTGTCTGTGGGTGTAGGCAAGTCTGTTGGGAAATGATTACTTTCAGTGGCACTGTCTGTGGGGTGACCAGGGAGGGATGTTGGGGAGGTGGGGGATGAAAAGTGACTATGGATCAATTTCTGTCAACTGGGGGTGAGAAGTAGCTAGGGGTTATGCCTGTCAGCAGAAGCTATGGAGAGGCCTGTGGTGTATATGTATGCTGGAGGTGAGAATTGGTTGATGAAAGACAAGTCATCTGTGGGTTAAGAAATGGTTGGTCATAAATCTAAGTTGGGGATAACATGAGATGTAGCTGGGAAGTAACGTTCTGGGTAGTGGTGAGTGTGAAATGGACAATGTGTGTCTCTTGCACATTTGCGGTAATGCTTACCACCCTCTGAAACCACAGTGGCTGGTGTATAAAGGGCACTTGGGCGCCGCCTCCCCGTCACTGAGAAGGAAAAAAAAACAAAAAAAAAAAAAAAGCCCGGCCCCCCTGCAGGAGGCACCGGTATAGACTTTTTTTTTTTTTTCCCCCTCGGGTCCTTGCTGTCAGCTGGTCGTGAGCCGATTGGTCAGTCATTAAAGTCTATGTGTGTGCGCTGAACAGGCGCACACACATAGTCTGATTGGCTGCCCCCTGAGCCATCAGAGCCAATGACTCTCTGTCACTGGATGCTGGGGGCAGGACTATGGGGGATGTGCTGGCTGCGTGATTACTCACGCAGGCACAGCACTCCGCCGGGACTTCCGAGCAGACTGTCCACATGAGGAGAGGAGGACAGTCCACTGCCAGCTGTCTGCACACTCAGCATGCTCTCCGCAAGCGCTGCCGCTGCATAGTGTCAGCCCACTCTCCGCATGCCGATCTCTGCAACACTGCCAGCCTGCCTATTAGATGGGATAAATGCGGGACTTGTCCAGACTTTGGGGGGGGGGGGGGGATGGTGACTGTATACCCTATCTGGGACCCTGAATACTGCTATATGGGGACTTGGTTTACTCCTATATGGGGACTCTGAATACTCCTATCTGGTGATGCTGTATATACACACCACTATCTGGTGAGCTGGGCTGTATACTCCTGACACAAAGGGTGGAAACTATATGGGGCTTATAAGTGGGAGGGGTCAAAAAAGGAAGTCTTGCGCCCCCCCCATCCTAAAATTTCATCAGCCGCCACTGCTCTGAAAAGGGAGATTGCTTTTCAGAGGGTGGTATAGCAGCAGCTGATGCGATCACTGCCTCCTGGTGCCTGTTTTTCATTTAAATTGCTGAGCTTTGACATTGCGAGACCGCACCACAACTGTCAGTTGCAGAGCGCATCCCTAGAACTCAATGGGTGAGTTTGACAGGCAGTCCTGCCAATCAAACACTGCTGCCTCAGGTAAAAATACCACAGCTGCGATTGGATAGTTAAAATTTGGGTGCATAAGCAAGGTGCGGTAAAAAGTACAGGTCAGCCACCCCACGGGCCACTCATGTGAAAGAGTCCTTAGAGGTGGAGGATGCAGTATCAAATGGCTGGGCAGATATTGGTCAGCTGGAGGGAGAGGTGGTCTCCAGCACTACATTGGCAAATACCAAAAGCAGTAATTGAAGCTGCCTGCAGTAGCACACAGCAGGCCTTCTACCTGCAGACTCTGGCTGGCTGCTGACATGTTCATCCCCTCTCCTAAACATTGTGCAGGCTCCTGCCCCGCACTCACCTCCTCCCCTAGCACTGATGCTTCCGCAGCAGCCACAAGACTTTAAAGTGCACGGAGCACGGTATGGAGGGGGTTAGGCACTTCTTACTGGCAATGCAGAACACTGCCGACTGCTGCGGTGGAGATGGGGGAGGAGTTTCAGAACCCAACAGTGCGCCTATTGACTGTCAAGGGCAGGGGTTCTGCAGTTGTTCCTGCTGATGGGAAATCAGGGCAAAAGCTGGGACAAAGCTAACACGGGCAGCTTTCAGTTGGGAAGTACTGCATGCTAATGCGCATGGGCAGTGGTGAAGCTAGACATCCTTTCACCCTAGGCAGACTTAGTTCAGCGCCCAGCCCCCCACCCCGTACCTGACCAGGATGGTGTTAGTAGGGCAGTGGACAATGTCAGTTTTTACATTTTTATTATTTATTTTTAATCATCTATTTACAATTTTATTTTTGTTTTACAATAGTTTTTTTTTTTTATAATTTTTTTAGAAGTCCTGTTGGGGGGGCTTTGGTGCAACATCAGGGGTCTAAAGACCACGGATTCCTCACTTTTGAGACCGGAAAGGGAAAGGACAGATTTCCCAGCTTCTTTTTCTGCAGCTTAAGGGGCATCAGTCAGGTATGGTACATACATAATTACACTGGTCCAAGCTGGAACAATGTAGCTATGTAGAATATAAGCCTATGCCTGGAATTTAGTCTTTCAATTGCCCAGGGATGCACAGTACTGCTGCCATCCCCACGGCTTGGATTCGGGGACATGCAGTAGATCAGGACAAAGCCGCTGCAAGACAGATGTGTAGAAAATGAGACTGCCCCAGCAAATCTGGGACACTTAGCAACTATGGGTACAGCTTTCCTTGGCGCTGAAATTTACTGTCCAAGGCTGGATTCACACTGGCGCAAACCCAGACATCGCATGTGATTCGCACTGCATTGCTGTGCAGATCACATGCGATGTCTGTGCAATGCGAGTTCAGCCATACAGTTTGTATGGCTGAATTTGCATCGCATTTGGACCAAAATGGTGCAGGACCCCTTTTTGGTCCACAATGGAATCAGCCATGCGATCAGATTCCTGTCCGATTTCACAGATCTGCAAACTGATTTGGGGGAGCAGTGTGAACTGCCTGCGAGTAAGATGCGATGCGGGAACCTGCACAGGAATCGCGCTGGTTCCCGCATCACACCAGTGTGAACTGAGCCTAAGGCTCCTTTCACACAAAGGGTCTGATCAGGTCTGCCTGTCAGTTTTTCAGGGGGACCCGATTGGACCCTCTATTCACCCCTATGGACAGGTGGGTGTAAATGAACTTGTGTCCTATCTACAATCCAGTCCTCTAAATAAAAAATGAAGGGGGACCTGTCCCCCCTCTGACTATGTGGATAGGATTGGAGGGCAGTTGGGTGTAAACGGACAGGTGGTCCATTTACTCCCAGCTGCCCATAGAGCAGAGGGGGCTGTGTCTGCTCTGCATAAACTGAGTGAACACAGACCTGCTATCAGCATCAAGAAGAAGTGCAGGGTTTTTTTTCCCCTGCACTGGAATCGGATCGCATGGGTGAGAACACCCATGCGATCCAATTCCTGTTCGAATCCACAGTTCATACTGCCATCTGTGAACTGATCTGGGAGTGTCATTAACAATGTATTGACACCTGCAGGGGTTCACAGGGGGCAATGTGAACTGCCTGTGGGAGAGAAGCGATGTGGGAACCGGCGCTGGAATCACGCTGGTTCCTGCATCGCATATGTGTGAACTCGGGCTCAGTTACCACAGTACTAAGGACCTGGGGCAACCACCAGGGATTCAGGTCATGCTACTGCATGTATCTATTATTATTGTAATTAAGACATTAGGTTGCTATTGGCGATATCATCATAATGTGTATGAAGATGTGGAAAGTTGCTAAAGTGACCAGCGGTGGCTGGTGGATAAGGGGAGCTTGGGCGCCGTCTCCCCACCGCTGACATGAAAAAAAAAAAAAAAAAGTCAGCCCGACCCCCCTGCAGGAGGCGCCAGTACATTGCCATTTTTTTTTTCGGCTCCTTGCTGTCAGCTGACAGCAAGTAGCGAGCCGATTGGCCAGCAATTAAAGTCTATGTGTGTGTGCTGGCCAGGCGCACACACAGGGTCTGATTGGCTGCCCCCGGAGCCAATGACTCTCTGTCATTGGCTGCTGTGGGCGGGACAATGACGGACGTGCAGGCTGCGTGATAAGTCACGCAGGCGTGGCACTCCACCAGTCCAGGACACACATCGAGGAGAGAGAAGGACGGGACACAGTAGTGTGAGAGTGAGACAACCGCCGCGGTGCCGCCCATCTCCAGTGCCAGCCACCACTGTACCAGCACTCCTGTGCCAGCAGCCACCACGGTACCAGCACAGCAGCCATACCAGAGTCTGACCAGACAGCAGGACATCCGGGCCGGCTGCAGACTGCAAGGTGGGTGAGGCCTTACCATTTTCTGATGTTTACCCAAGGCAGAGGATGTGGGTGAGTGTGTATGTGTGCGCGCGCGCGCTTGTGTGTATGTGTGCGTGTGTCTAGTGGGGGGGGGGGGGGGAGGTAGATACAGACAGGGGGTAGTGGGGGGAGGTAGATACAGGCAGGGTGAGGGGTAGATACAGGCAGGGGGGGAGGGGAGGGGTAGATACATGTAGGGAGGGGTAGATACATGTAGGGAGGGGTAGATACAGGCAGGGGGTAGTGGGGGGAGTCGAATCTATAAGGGACGGGGCTTACAAGAAGTGGGAGGGGTCAAAAAGAGGGGCGGGGTCTAGTGCCCCCCATCCAAAAATTTCACCAGCCGCCACTGAAAGTGACCACATGCACTGGGAATGTGCGTTTATATTTATTGGTAATATGAACATGTGGGTATATGGATTATTATGAACTATATTAATAAACCCAAATAAATATCTACGTGATTGCCAATACATAAATATAAAAGCACATTTGCATGTGGTCACTTTAGCAACGTTCCATGTCTTCATACACATGATGATGATGATAGTGTAATATGGTCTCTAACAGCAACCTAATTTCCCAGTGACAATGATACTTTTCTATGCTTTTGTAAAATCAGACCTATAGGCTGTAGATGTCTGATCACGCTGGATTCTTATGCACTACTCCCCAGGCCAGACAGCAATCGCCTTGGCTCTTCCTTCCATGTAGGCAGCCCAACGCCCGTGCCTCTCTCTCTCTGGCAGGGGAAGATGCAGTCTATGACTGCTGCCAATCAGCTCAGACTCACAGAACACAGCTCTGTGAGTGTAAATAGCAGAGAGCTGTGTTCAGTAACGAGATCTAGCTTGTTTTTCATTTCCGGCTAAGCAGGGAATGAAAACCACTAGATGCACAGTAAAAGCAGCACACAGTACATACACGCGCACACACATTTTTTAGACACACATTTAACCCCTGGATCGCCCTAGATGTTAACTCCTTCCTGCCCAGTGTCATTAGTACAGTGATAGTGCATTATTAGCACTGATCACTGTAATAAGGTCACTGGTGATGTCAGTGGCAGTTAATTCCGACAAAGTGTCAGGGTCAGATTGGCCAATGCACTATTGCAGTCTCGTTATAAGTTGCTGCTTTATCTGTGACAGGTAGGCTTTCAACGCTACTATAAACGGTCACCATACATGTTACAATCTGAGTGTACAAACTCTATTAGATTCACTATGCAATGTAAGGGCCCGTGCATGGATTGCAAACTGAATGGATGGTTTAAGTAGGTCCTCATATTACATTTTGGTAAATTAAAGATCGTAATGTGTATGGTGAACCCAAGTCCTAATAGACATGTCAGGCTACATTTTTAACTAGACACTGAAAAGCCTATGCCATGTGTGGCTCATCGAAATCTCAGGTATACAACTTTAGCAGATTATGTAACTGGAGGGGAATGGAATTTACATGACACCTCATCCAAATTTTAGTGTGTTTCTTTTTTTTTTTTTAAGTTTCACATTAGGTTTTGTTGAGAATCTTACGTTGGTTGCACTGGTGGCAAACCAGGTGTATGCAGCCATCCATTCCAATCAACTTTGTCAAGAAGGTCCACCTACATGAAAAAGTAGTAAATAACCGAAAGTTATAGACTTGAAAAACAAACACACACACACAAACACTACAAGGTTACTGGAAGTTAATATTGTGTCACCTTGTTCTTGAAATATGAATACAAGAAGTTCTTCCATTCATCTGTAGTTACACTCTTGTAAGCATACGCCTGTATGTATGTTTTCAGAAAACCCAGGAACACATCTGGAAAACAAACAGTAATTCTTCATGCTGTGCTATCTATAGTATATAATATATAGTGATATTACGTGACAATGCCAGACAGAATACAGGCATGGCCGAAGCTTTCTCAAAGTCATTCTCCACTGTGCCACCTCACTGCTTCCAGGAGGCTGCAGTGACACAGATCAGTGGTGTGAATAAAGTAAAAATAAAATATAAATAACATGAATGAGCGAGTTTGGGGTGGAGGAACTTGACTGGCCTGAGTCCTGACCTCAACCTGATAGAACACTTTTGAGATGAATTTGAGTGAAGACCGCAAGCCAGGCCTTCTCATCCACATCAGTGCCTGACCTCACAAATGTGCTTCTGGAAGAATAGTGAAACATTCCCATGGACACTCCTAAACCTTGTTGACAGTCTTCCCAGAAGAGTTGAAGCTGTTATAGCTGCAAAGGGTTGGCCAACTCAATATTGAACCGTATGGACCAAGACTGGGATGTCATTAAAGTTCAGGGGGCGTGTCCGGATGTGAGAAGCGGCGGACGCTTAGGCAAAGAGCTCCAACCATCCTGAGACCCATTCTGTGCCATCCACCTATTCTTAAGCCTACACAGGATCAGCCAGCACTGCCCACGACTTACTAGATCGTCTGCTGCGCTGCTCGGGGCATATTTCCTCCATCGGCCGGCCGGGTCCACTAATCGAGGCCCCGGCTTTGCGGCCTAGTCCTCGGAGCGCCGCTGTTCTCCTACAGATTGAAACATCCGTGTTCCAGCGGCTCCTGGGGTACCCATCCGGTCATCCAGCTGCCCCACTTCCTATCCCTGGACACCACCTGCAGATCCTGTGAGTAAGGGGACTGAGGGAGAGCCGAGGCCTGCAGCGTGCGGCGGCCATCTTGGTACACCCTCTGGGCTTACTACTTCTTTTCCATCAGGGGGGAAAGGTATAGTTCTCTCCTATACTAATATTATCAGCTCTGGACACTGCTCCTATCCCCCCCAGTGGATCAGTCTGTGGAAAGGGGGTGCTGGGAACACTAGGCCTGAGGGACCAATCACAGCTCACTGTAGTCTGCACTTCTGTATTCTGACACTGGAGAATCTCACCTAGAGTACATAACAGTCAGCATCTCTTCCGGGCAGGTGACCTCCCTGTACCTCTGCGCTGTTCTCCTGTACACTTGTCTGACTAAAAGGTGGGAAACGTGTCCCCCTACAGAGGCGTAATGATGGTTAAATACGGTCCTCCTATACCTGCTTCGGCAGCAGAACAACTAGCCAGGTTTAGAAGGCAGGGGGATACGGGAAATGTGGCAGACCCTGAGCACGCACCCCAACCCCCACCACATACAGCTTCCTCTTCGTTATCATCCCAGGAGCTGTGCGCATCTGGACCAGCCATATTTAAAACACAGGGTGACTCCCACCTGGCGTTGGACTCCCCATATAGCCCTACTGATAGTACGGCTTCTGGGCCACCTACGGTGGAACCTACACTGGCTGAGATCATGATCGCGATTCAGGACTGCAAAACCTCCCTGTCGTTGCAAATTGAAACCATCCGCATTGACAACTCACTACTAAAGCAAGATGTACAAACTTTAAGGGAAAGAACCGGAGCTGCAGAAGAACGCATCAGTACTTTAGAAGATACGGTGCAACCAATGTAAGCCGCTGTTCAGACGAACACCGCCGAAATAAAGGCCCTCCGTGCAAAAATCGACGACCTGGAGAACCGCTCCAGGAGAAATAATCTCCATTTTGTGGGGTTCCCGGAGAGATCTGAAGGTTCCCGTCCTGAGCGGTTTCTGCACTCCTGGCTGCGTGAGGTAATGGGGGTCGAAAGTTTGTCTCACGCCTTCCTCATTGAAAGGGCCCATCGTACCCCGCCACGAGCGCCAAATCCTGGGACTCCTCCACGTTCTTTGATTGCACGCATCCTCAACTTCCAAGACAAAGTGACCATTCTACGTTTAGCCAGAGAAAAGGGTCCATTCAAATATAACGGCAATACCATATCCATCTATCCTGACTTCTCGGTGGATGTCCAACGACAGCGTGTCTCCTTCTCTGCGGTAAAGAACCGTCTCCGACAAGAGGGCTTACAGTACGCTATGCTCTTCCCTGCCAAATTAAGAGTCATTTGGGACGGTAAGGCCCATTTCTACAACTCACCTAAAGAAGCCATGGCTTAGCTTGAAGACCACGTTGGCCCGCAGCGCCCACGGGGATGTACGGGTCAATAACAATGACCAGTCTAATAGTCCTCCGAGATATATAACCATCCTGCTGGAACCCTGACTGCACAGGTTACTGAATCTATGTTGGGCTTAGAACTTTATTATCCGATCGGTGTCCCCGAGGGGGGGCCTTAAACAGTCACCGACTTTATACCTGGGAATATAAATGGTGAACAGGAAGAGCTGATACTGACATGACTCTTATCTATACCTGCACCCTCCTAAACCCCGGTTGTTACATAGGTACTGCTAATCCTTCACTAATCCATATTGAGTGGGTACCCTCACTTGCTCACTTATCCGACCGATCCAGAGCCCACATTACAACAGCCAGAACTACGCCTAGGGTCACTTACACTGTTCCAGACCTCCTCCCTAAAAGTATTCTTGATACGGACAACTACATAGGCGGTCACAGGGCTGATTCCACGCATTACACTTTTCCTTCGGGAGCATCGGTTATGTTTCAATGGAGCTAGATAAGTACATCTCACCAACCCCAGTCCATTGCATGGCGAAGCCATGGGAAATGCCTTCTAACTGTTTTTTTCTTTTTGGGATTTTTGTTGAACTTTTGGTCAGTTCGGGATCCAAGCTAAGTTGGGGATGGTCGAGCGGGGTGGGATGAGCGGGGGAGGGGGGGATTCTGTAGACCTGTCATGGTCAGGTGAGTTTTTTCTTGTTGAACTACCACCTTTTTCTTATTATTTTATACTGGCGAGACTTTTGGTTTCTTTTTGCTGCTTATGGGTATACCTAAACTATGTAATTTGGATTGCTCTTTATGATGTTGATTCCTACATTATCCTTTACGGTATAAGAAATGTTTTATATGTTATAGATGGCTAAACCACTAAAAATAATTTCTTGGAATGTAAGGGGGGCAAACTCTCCTCACAAGCGGTCCTTAATTTTTTCATTCCTTAGGCGTTACAAACCACATTATTTGCCTCCAGGAGACGCACCTGGTTAAAGAAAGGGTGCGCTCGCTCAAGAAAGCATGGGTGGCCTCCTCATACCATGCCACCCACACTACATACTCTAGGGGTGTCTCCATTCTACTGGCAAAGTCACTATCAGCTGAAATTGTATCCGTGACGACGGATCCTGACGGTCGATTTATTATACTCACTATACAAATTGCCAGAAAGACCTTTACCTTGGTCAATGTCTATGTACCTCCCCCATTCACTCCAGATCTTCTCTTCAAATTGTCTCTCCTTCTTGTTGCCAGATCCCCTGGACCGGTGCTGTACATAGGAGACTTTAATGCTGTTCTTGACCCTTTAATGGACCGCTTGGGGGGAGGAGGTAGGTCTTGCCCCTCCTTTGTAGATTGGGTTGGAGTCTATGGCCTCACTGAGGTTTGGCGGTGGAAACACCCCACCGATCATCAGTATTCATGTCATTCTGATTCATTTCATACCATGTCACGTATTGACCTAGCGTTTGGGACTCCTGATGCTCTCCCGTTGGTATCGTCTGTGTCGTATCTACCCAGGGGGGTGTCTGACCATGCACCTCTAATGGTGGATCTCCTCCTCCTGCCTGCACAAGGGCCCGCCATGTGGCGCATGGGGCCGCAATGGCTGGAGGACGAGATTGTGCAGAGATCATGCGGGAGAGACATAGTGGACTATTGGAGGGTCAATAGGGGGTCTACGGACCTCTCCACTGTCTGGGAGGCCTCCAAGGCTGTATTACGGGGCGCCTTTAGGTCTGTGACGGGTGTCCTGCGTAAGAATGCTTTGCAGTGTACAAGGGAATTGGAAGAGGCAATGGTGGCTGCTGAGGTAGATTATGTGACACACCCAGACCCCCAGAGACGTGATTCGTGGATGATTAAACGTAGAGAATATGAGCTCAAATGACTAGATTTAACCCAAAAACGTATGTTGCATGTAACACAAAAAAATATTTGAACATGGTAATAAGGCCGGACGGCTCTTAGCATACCTAGTTAGACCAGATCATAACCCTGTCTCTATTCCCCGAATTCTTACTCTACAAGGAGGGATTAGTGACACCCCGCAAGATATTGTGGATGCGTTCTTGTCCTTCTACAAAGATTTATACACTACTAGGGCCCAATATTCAGACACACACCTAACTGAGTACCTCACACAAATCCCACTTCCACGCTTAACTGACCAGGAAATGAGGGATCTTGAAGCCCCCATCACAATAGAGGAAGTGCAAATGGCAATCTCACAACTTCCGAACCATAAATCCCCAGGCTTGGATGGCTTCCCGGCTGAGTGGTATAAGAAGTTTGCCTCGTTACTCAGTCCTCTCCTTCTTAACACTTATAATGAGGCTCTGACACGGGGCACCCTCCCACCATCCATGCGGGAAGCATTGATTGTACTATTATTAAAACCTAGAAAGGATCCATTACTTTGTGACTCATACCGCCCCATATCCCTAATAAACGTGGACGTTAAAATTCTCGCTAAAGTGCTCGCTAACCGCCTTAATCGAATTATTGGAAAATTGATAGGATGTGATCAGGCCTGGTTTATACCAGGAAAATCCACCAGAATGAATATACGCAGATTGTTTCATAATCTACAATACCCCCATGACTGTACACCTACCAGGGTAATTGTGTCACTCGACACTAAAAAAGCATTCGATAGTGTGGAGTGGCCCTACTTATTCAAGATCTTGGAGGGCTATGGGTTCGGTACGCGTATGATAGCCTGGATCAGACTCTTATATAGCTCCCCAACAGCCCATATCGGAGTGAATTCCTCAGTGACGGAAGCGTTTCCGATCACCAGGGGAACTAGACAGGGGTGTCCTTTGTCCCCCCTGTTGTTTGCTCTGGCTATGGAGCCCCTGGCCATACAAATCCGCAACACTTCCCAAATAAAAGGCCTCCCTGTCGGGACGATAGAAGAACGCATATCACTCTATGCTGACGATACTTTGGTATATTTGGCAGATCCACAAGACTCCCTTAAAAATTTATTAACCCTTATCAACACGTTCGGGGACTACTCTGGCTTTAGGGTGAATTGGGAAAAGTCTATCCTCTTTCCTTTGGACCAGGCGGCCACCTCACTGATATATGCAGGATCAGAATTACAGGTTGTCTCCTCATTTAGGTATCTAGGCGTGCTGGTACAACTACCGCTTCCACGGTACATTGAGAACAACATATGCCCTTTATTAAGACAATTACAAGAACACACTCAAAAATGGATGGATCTCCCACTGGATCTCATGGGCAGGGCCAACATTATTAAAATGATTTATCTCCCCAAATTATTCTATGTCCTGGCCAATGCGCCATGTAGGGTCCCCAAATCCATTTTTAAACGTCTCGACTACACATGCATAACATTCCTTTGGCGAGGCGGGTCCCCTAGAATAGCACTTGAGACGCTCCGACTTCCATCCCACTTGGCTGGCCTGGCCTTCCCTAATTTTTACCTATACTACTTGGCATCCCATTTGGTATCTGTCCATGACTGGTTACATCCCAGTGACACTAATGCCTGCACTAGCACGGAGGGGGCAATTGTCTCCTCCATGGAAACACTCCACAACGTGATCTATAGAAACTGTGTCCCTGATGGGCCGGGGACCGTTATAATACACACGACCTTATCTCTTTTTCAGACAATCAAAAACAAATTCGCCCAGGAATCATGGGACGCTTCACCGAACACACCCCTATGGTGCAATGGCACGCTTAAGGAATTGGAGTCTATACCGGACCCTGTGAGATGGTCATCAAAGGGAGTCAAATACCTGTGCCATCTCTTTGACGCACGGGGTTTTAAACCCTTCCAACAACTCCAGAAGGAGCTTAATCTTCCGAATTCCTATCTATTTTATTATTACCAATTGAGACATGCAGTTAGGGCGCAATTTGGCAGTCTAGACAACATACTCCGCATGCCTCCTTTAGAAAAATTACTCAGGGACCCGGCTCCCACTAAGCTCATTTCAACCTATTATATGGCCTTGACTGCGGACAACAACCCCAGATTCCGGAAATCCCAAACTAAATGGACCAACCTAGATATACAGATCACGGAGGAGGATTGGTCAGAATTCTCCGACACCTTCAAATCCTCGGTAATCTCTTCTAGAGACCGAGTGATTCAAATTAAAGTCTTCCACCAGTCCCATCTCACCCCTCATAGGCTATGTAAAATGGGTCTATCATCCACGGACACATGCTTTAGGGGCTGTGGCCAACAAGCGGATTTTCTGCACTGTTTCTGGTCCTGTCAGATAGTAAAGCACTTTTGGAAAGACATTGGCTCCTTCATCTCGACAGCCTTGGGTCTTCCTAATATTATTAACCCTAAGAATTGCCTTTTGGGAATCTTTGGGGACCTGTCACTGTCTGCCTCGGCAAAAAGACTCCTTCGTATTCTCTTCTTTTACGCGAGGAAGTCTCTCTTGCTGACGTGGAAGAGCTCACAGACATTGAATAAAAACCTGTGGTTGAAATTGG
>BLSH010218869.1:577365-615028 GCA_018402905.1 Glandirana rugosa
AAAAAAAAAAAAAAAAAAAAAAAAAAAGGAAAAAAACTGTCAGTGAAAGAGTTAAAGACTGAATGGCATATGACAGTTACACTATTGCAGCATGAACATTGTTCATTTGTATGCAGGTGTCGTAAATTTTGTCTCGACCCATGCAAAGTCTCGACTCCGTCACTTACGGTGGGCCTGCGTCGCAGCACAGCTGATGCTGCACTGCGCATGCGCAGAAACAGTCCAGGCATGCGCAGTGCAGAGGCGGCATAAACTGTGCTGTGACACAGTCAAGACTTCGCATGAGTCGAGAAAAAATTTAGGACACAGGCTCTCATTTTTCTCATTCTGCATGCAATCCCCATGTCAGAGCATGCATCACATGATCAGGAACCCACTTGGACATGATTATGTACTGCTTTTGGGTCTGCCTGTTTAATCAGCAGTTTCACCTCAAAGACACAGAAGACCCACCACATTCCATGACAAACTTATCGGAAGGTAGGCTGCCAACCAACCCAGAGAACATCTTAAAAAACTTGTTTGAAATGGGTAGATCATATTTTTCTAAGGTGTGTTTTGTCTTAGAAGCCATTCTGTATTGCCAATAAAAAACGCCTACTTGAAAAAAAGCTGAATAAACTTTAAAAAGTACAAGTAGGTACCTAATGTCTGCATTTTAGGATATGAAACTGATGACAATGACTTTTTTGATACAAATGAAACCCCTCTTAGGGCTGCTGTTAGAAATCACGGGGCCCCATACAGCCTATCTGAAAGGGCCCCCCAACCCCCCGTCAAATGCTCTCTGATGAGAGTCGACTGCTATTTTTTAACTGCCCTGTTGGAAGGGGGGGCTTTGGTGAGGTTTCACTTTTGAGACAGAGAAAGGGAATGAAAACAGATTCCTCCATCCCCTTCTCTACAGCCTCTGGTGCACAGATGAATGAATACGAAGCATTTAGAGCAGCCTTTCTCAACCAGGGTTCCTCCAGGGGTTGCTAGGGGTTCCTTGAGCAATGGTCAATTTCTACTCTCAGATAAATTCCAAATGACATCATTGATCTTTTTAGCTATCTGTAAGGGGGTAATTCTTCCCAATGACCACAAATGTAAGGAGCATTCTTCCCATTGACCATCACACTAATGTATCATGAGTTGTAGATTCTTAATTTTTAGCAGGAGTTCCCAGAGACCGGAGAATTATTTCAAGGGTTCCTCCAGTTTACCATGCGTCAGTGATGAATAAACACAGGAGTGATCGGTATTGATCACTTACTATGTTCTTTCAGGAAAGTAAGAGGCCGATAAATTTGACATCTACTGGCCCCTGCACTGAAATGATCCCCCCGTGTGCCCTCAGTAGCTGCCAGCGGGAGGGAGATGAACGGGGGTAAGAGGGCAGCACGGCAAGGGAAAGGGTACAGAGTGGGGCCCCAGACAACAAGTGAAAGGGAGGTTCACAGGGGGCCCAAATAGCAGGGGGGGTGGGGGTGATCAAAACGGTGGAAGGGGGGGGGCACAGATACTTGACACTGATCCCCCTGCAATGCAGCTGGAGGGGAGGGCAGGAGAGGAGGAGGACCCAGCAATGCTACAGGGGGAACCACGGTGTCAGCAATAAGGCAGTACAGCCAACTCTCCTGCTCATCAGGTGCCCCCCTTTTGAACTGATGGGGCCTGAGCCTGGTACAGGAGGGCCAGCTGTACTGCCTTATCGGCGGCCTTGACCTCCACACCCAGTCACTTGCTGCATGCAAATCCGGACTTCTCGAAAGGAGCATTGGACACTCATTGACAGACAGGTGCCATATGCCCCTAACCAAGGATAACTCAGTTCTCCCAGTTCTCCCAAGAATCATACAAAAGAAGACAGAACCCACAAAGAAGTTCACCAGAATTCATAGCATAGAAAGAAAAAAAAAAAAAAGTACAAACCTGGTCCTCCCAGAAGTTGTTCAAGATAGAACAGGAAAGCAAACCCTTTTTCATAAGGGACAGAGGAAAAGGCTGCATCCACATCCACCTCATGCAGATTAGGGACAAGATTTGTAAGAGGATTGCTGGCCCCGAAGGTGTTAATCTATTATCAACAAATAAAGATGGCATGAAACTATTATGATTTATAGAAAGAAAAAAACATGGCGTTACGAATGATGTGGCAAACAAGATTCAGTGACTAATTGCTGTTATTTTAAATACCAGAAGATGCTAAAGAGAATAAAAAATGCACAGCAATGGCTTACATCTACCTTTGGCAGCTTGGTATATTGTAAAAAACATGAGGCTCAAACAGAAATACAGTAAAAACCTTGGTTTGAGAGAGTTTTTCAAGACAAGCAATTTTTTTAAAATACATTTTGACTTGATAAACAAGCAATGTCTTGATATACAAGTAGCGTCACATCACACTAAGTATAAAAGAGAAGAGAGGCGCCGCTAAGTGTAGCAACATGGGTACATTAAATGAAGGCACAACAATTAGCAACTCCCATGGTTGATGATTAAAGCAGGCGCATCCAAGTATGCAGGCATCCAGGGTAAAGCTGTCCACATAGACTGTCCTCTGCACTGCCATCAACATCATTCCTTCCACGCTGTGCTCCATGAGCACTTCAAGCCACGCTTTCAGATCGCTCTACTGCAGGGTAGTCTTCCTGGTCACAATTGCCGACTGACAACAGTGGTGAGAGCCGGCAGTGCAGAGGACGGTCTATGTGGACAGCTTTAGCCCGGGTGCCTCCATACTTAGATGTGCCTCTTTTAGGGCCAGTTCACACTGCTACGATTTCAGAGATCGGATGGGATTCGCATTGCAGTGTGAGTCACACGCGATCTCTGTGCGATGCAAATTCAGCCATAGAGATTGTATGGCTGAATTCGCATTGCAATCAGCGCAAACTCGCACAGGACCCTTTTTTTCACAGGGACAGTGTGAATTTGCAGTTCGCACTGCAAAATGCACACTGATTTGAGGTTGTCATTAGCTTTGTATTGATACTCCCCACAGTTCGCATAGTGCAGTGTGAACTGCCACCAGGAGACAAGCGATGCGGGAACCCGCAGTGGACTTGAAGGGTTCCCGCATCGCTGCAGTGTGAACCGGCCCTCAATCATCAACCATGTGAGTTGCTAAATGCTGTATCTTCATTAAATGTAACCATATTGCTACACTTAGAGGCACCTCTCTTCGATTTTATACTCTGTAGCTCCTGCTGGATTTTGCTTCTTATCCCCTTGAGGGGGCTGCCATTTGTGGATGGACATTTTACGGTTATACAACTTATCACATTGCTATGATCTTTTGATATGGACAACTGGACTTATGAATAAATGGTTGTGGAACGTATCATATGAGTTTCCATTATTGCTTATGGGGAAATTTGCTTTGATATAAGAGTGCTTTGGATTACAAGCATGGTTTTCAGAACGAATTGTGCTCGCCACCCAAGGTTTTACTGTAGTCTTGATTTTTTTTATGATTAAAACTTTTGTGAAAGTGATCAGGCAAATGTAAGTATAAGACTGGGTCCTTTTTCAGGCGCTGCGGTGCTAAAAAATAGTGCCTGTACAGCACCTGAGGGGGCTATAGTATCCACATACTCACTCTGGTCTCCGATCCCCTTCAAGCTCTTGATTGAAGTTTGGGACTTTCAATTCAATTTCTATACTTTGGACTTTACTCACTTCACCATTACACACTTGTTTATTATGTTATCACTAGTATGTTGTATGCCATTTAATGGTTTTGCTTATTAATATATCATAATACATACACAGTCTAGTGTCCCATTAATACAGCCATGCAACGTGTACTAACCCATAGTTGTAAGAAGATTTCAGTTTACTAATAGCAGGTCTGATAAAAGGGCTTTTGGCCATGTGACTATCATTTGTACTACATTATCAAACAGACATGTAAAATTTGTTCTACTGTACCGCATTTTGAAGTTCTTTCCAACCGCCCAAGGCTTTAAACTGTCGAAACGGTTCCCCATAGAGGAGTCCATCAATCCTCCGCTCTAGATAGACAGTGTGGCCCTCATTTAACCTGGAAATAAAGAAAATACCCTTTATTAGCCTGTACAGATAAGCGGTAAAAGCCTATGACCAAATTAACACGCATTAGAAAAAAGAAAAAAAAAAATGTATATCTTCATCTCATATCAAAGCAAATTAATGAATTGCCCATTTAGTCTATGTTCACATCTCCATGTTTTATGCAGGTGCATTTGCACGGGCACAGTAGCCAATTCATTTGCTGTACCTGTGGGGAAAAAGGTCCCTACCCTATTCCCAAAACACACCTGGAGGCAGCCAGTTGCCCAGAACGGATTTCATGCACTCAAAAATGTGCTGCATTATCTGCAGATGTATGAAACGTGCGATATACGTGTGTTCCTGCACCTGCATATGTGTACACCTAGACTGACCAAAACTGAGCAGAATTGGTTGTTTTCACAAACTAAGGCTGAGCTAAGACTATCTATATGGAACGTTAGTCATTCACCTCCTTACTACTCCTTAACTGAAAACAATATGGTTACTATACTAGTAATACTCCAACACCCTGCACCATCCCCAGATACTAATGACCAGACCCTTTCTGCTCACAATAAAGACAGAGGTAGAAGAAGCTCATCTATGACTTGCCCCACACACAACTGACAAAACCCTCTCCCCACTACTTGTGGGGATCTTCAAAAAGAAATGCCTACACCTAAGTCGACCATCAATTTTAGAGAAAACTCTAAGAGCATTTTAAAAATTATCTAAAAAAAAAAAATCTCTAAACCCAAAAGCTAATGAAAACTCAGGAAGACATTTATGAGAATGGTTACACAAAATAATGGTGGACACTGAACCCAAAGCCACTTAAACTGTTTGGGTGGCT
Source organism: Glandirana rugosa (assembly GCA_018402905.1). NCBI lineage: Eukaryota > Metazoa > Chordata > Amphibia > Anura > Ranidae > Glandirana > Glandirana rugosa. The sequence continues at coordinate 582,239 of BLSH010218869.1, forward strand.
AGAGTTCTCTTTTGTATAATCACCCATGTACCTGTGGATCTATGGGACCTACAATGTAAAAACAGCATTTGCACAGCCTTCTTTCCCATCTGAAAGCTCTTTCTCTATATAAAATCCAGCCTTTTAAGGAGATTAGTGAGTAAAAGCATTGTACATACCAGAAGTTTTCCCAGGTTCTGTTTGTAACCAAGTTTCCTGTCCAGCTGTGTGAAACTTCATGTGCTATGACCTACAAAATTAGAAAAAGGTGATCTAATAATATACTCTGGAACAGATATATACTGGACACTGCTTGAAATCTGCACGTGCTGAGAAATGTTCCTACATCAAAATGTTAAACAGGGAAAAAGCGTTTTATAGGGCCGGCTCCATACAAACCCAGCCTGTACAGCAGTGCTTCCCAAACCAGTGCCTTGTGATACACATTAGACTCACAGGTCTCTGGGATGTTACTTGGGGAGCCTCATCAAACTTGGTGACTGAACGCCTGCTGCATGGTACTCTACTATAATAACCACCCGATAATGCATACTGTACGTATTTGGCAGCTTATTACCAAGTGACCGTTATCCAATTTAACAAGTGTCTACAGTCTATTTTTACTTCTTACAAAAAGTGTCAACATTTATCATCCCTACTTTTAGAAAAAAAAACAAACATATAGATCTTTAAATCTAAACTCCGGGCAAACCACTGACTAGCACATATATGAGAGATGCTTTACCTGCCAAAGGATTGTATTTCTGACCATTCAGTTCTGGGGTTTATCTCTGCACCACAATGCAGCTCTGTCCAGCAGAGAATGGAATCTGACCTTGCTCTGCTACAACTTCACTTTCACTTAAGTCTAGTACACACTACTCAGGTTGGAACAGATGTACTAACAATGCAATGTTAGTACAGCGATCTCCCCTGCTGTGTTCTGACAGGGGGGCAGTCCTCGGCCAGAACGCTCCCATCAGTGCGCTCAGCCATTGGCTGACATCGCTGTTCAGAAGCTGGTCAGCAGACCATTTTTGTCCAGGACACTTCGACAGAAGCCAGGTAAAACGGCTGGCTTTTGTTGGATCAGCTGCCATACACATGGGCCCAATGTCGGACGGTTTCTATTGAACTAGCCGATGTCGCCCGACATTCGGCCTATGTGTACTAGGCTTTACAGGTACCCTCCCTACCCCCACTCTGACATGACAGTGAAAAAAAGCAGCACACCAATGAGCATCTCTATCACTCTGCTGTCTCCACTGACAGAGCTCTCTTTGCACTACAGCACACCCGATTGGTTACTTGTACCAATTATCCCTCATTCTCTCTGTACAGACTGTAAGGCCCCTTTCACACTTGTGCGACACGATTTTACTGTAATTTTACTGCGATTTTGGATCAGTACGACTTTGTTGCAACTTTGGCACAATGAAAACCTATTACAAAGTCGTACAGAAATAGTACAGAAATAGCATCTATATTATTCAGGTGCGATTTGCATGCGACTTTGAGGGTTTAACATTGAAGTTGCATCAAAGTTGAGCCAAAGTAATGCAGGGACTACTTTGAAGTCGGCACAACTTTAAAGTTGTCCAGAGATGAATGGTACTCATTGGAAATAATGGGGAATGACATGTCATGCGACTTTGCAGTCCCAGTCGCAGGACAAGTCGCATAAGTGTGAAGGGGGTCTTAAGTAGACTGCACAAGGCCAATACCAGGTGAAATTCAAGTATTACCAATCTTGCAAAAAAAATAAATAATAATATTTATGTAATAATGCTTTGCCTTGTCTATAATATCTGCCAAGAGTTTAACTCTAAAGCCTCATAGACGCGATGCGACGTTCGTACGACCGAACGGCCCAAAACATATGTAAGCTGTTGTATCTCGCGTACTGACATGCACTAAGCGATCGTACGACCAAGCCAAATGTAGTGACGTGTTACGAGCGTATGAAGAGGAAGTTCAGGTGCATGTAATTTGTGAATTATGAATGAACAGACACTTCCGGGCGCTCCTGCCTTCTGAGCATGCGTGTTTTGCAGAGTACAACTTGTTGGAACAACTTCTTTGTACACACGATACAACAGTCATACAACCGCTTGTTGGTACAACCAAAGTTTTCTAGTCTGCTCATCCAACATCCGTCGTACGTCGGCTGTTCTAATCGCACGCACGAACGTTCGGATGATCGTACAACAAGCGGTTGTACGACCGTTTTCATGCGATCGTCGCATCGTGTGTACAAGGCTTAAGTGTGTTAGTCATTAAAGTGGAAGTAAAGTCTTTTTTTAAAGTGGTTGTCAAGTCATGACAACCACTTTAAACTACAGGTAAGCCTACAATAAGGCTTACCTGTAGGTCCAGGAAATATCTCCTAAACCTGTACGGTTCAGGAGATATTCCCTGTATCTGCATGTGCCGACGCCATCGACACATGCGCACTGAAGAATCGGCACCCTGGGTTTCTTCTGTATTCGTGCCGTAAATGACGGCTGCCGTGCACATGCGCAGGAGTGACGTCAGCGCGGCTCCGCCAATCACAGCGCTGGATGTCGCGGGTCACAGCGGTGTGCCGAGACCGCTGCAACAGCTTTGTTCCGAGGGAAAGGTTTCATAATGAGCTAGTATGCGCTGCATACTAGCTCATTATGCTTTTGCTTTGCAGGTTTTTTATTTTTTTTTTGGGGGGGGGGGGGGGCTGGGGGCGGCTTTACAACCACTTTAAACTTGTATAATAAGGCTTACCTGTATGTATAGTGAATATCTCCTAAACTTGCACTGTTTAGTAGATATTCCCACTGCATGCAGCCAGTGACATCACCTGTGCATGCGCTCTGAAGGGACCGTCTTAAGAGCCCTGTGCCGCGGGAGTGATGTCATCACGGCTCAGCTGATCAGACAGCCGGAGCACAAGAACCCTGATGAAGATAGAAGCCCTGTCAGTGGTGACAATTGCGTCTGCAAGTAAAGTGATGGCAAGTGTTTTCTGGGATAAACATAGCATTATCCATGTGGATTTTCTACCTCTCAACAGTGAATATTACTGTCGTGTTCTGAGTCATGTGCACAAGTCTCTGCGGAAAAAAATGGACTAGTTTTATCACTAAGGGCGTCCTGTGATACTATTCACCGCACTACATGCACATTACAGCAACTCGGCTGGGAGGTATTGCCACATCCCCCTTACAGCCCGGACCTTATTCCAAGTGATTTCCACCTATTTGGACCCCTAAAAAGGAGGTCAGCATTTCGGCACTGATAACGAAGTCAAGCAGGCTAGGATAGTTCAGGCGTACTGACAAATCTTATTATGCCGAAGCTTTCCAGGCATTAAACGCTGAGATAAGTGTATAAATGTAGCAGGGAGTATGTCAAAAATAAATGCAGTTTCCACGCCTTGAAATTTGTTCTTTTATTCTATAAACTCAAAAGTTCCGGTTTGACTTGAACGCCCCTCGTAGTTTGTCCCATGTGACAGGCACATTTTAAGATATACTTTAAAAAGATCTTATTGCTATAGAATTATAGAGCTGACAATCAACCACTTCACGACCATCTGCCGCCATTATATGGCGGTGCTTTGCCGTTGAATACCATTATGGCAGCAGATAGCTACCATAACCCGGGTATCGTTTTAAAGGGCGGGCGGTCAGCTTTCAGATAAAAGTGATCTCTGGGGTGGAGTCCCGCCCCCCCCTTTCGTTGTACTCCTGTTGTCTCCGCCGCTTACCGCAGCAGTCTGTAGCGGCGGAGACGATCCGATCCTATCCCCCCAATGCCTGGATGCCGACTGAGGGGAAGATGGCCCCCACTCGGCTCCATAGCATTGCAGGGCGGAAGCGACGTCAAACGTCACTTCTGCCCAATGGTCTTAAAAACGGGGGAAAATGTTTTTCTTTTTTTCAAATGAAATTTTTTTTCTTTTATTGCATCTGTAATATGAGATCTGAAGTCTTTTTGACCCCAGATCTCATATTTAAGAGGTCCTGTCATGCTTTTTTCTATTACAAGGAATGTTTACAATGTTTTCTAAAAGTACAGTGTAAAAATAAAAAGTAATACGTATAAGTCGCGCTCACGTATGAAAAAACGGTGTTCAATCCACACGTGAAGTATCGCCGCGATCGTTAGAGCGAGAGCAATAATTTTCGCACAAGACCTCCTCTAACTCAAAACTGGTAACCTGTAGAAAATGTCGCCGATGGAGATTTGTGTGCCAAAGTTTGTCGCCATTGCACGAGGGGGCGCAATTTTGAAGCATGACATGTTGGGTATCAATTTACACACAATATGAAAAAAAATGGGCTAACTTTACAATTGTCTTATTTTTTAACTCAAACAAGTGTTTTTTTTTTTTAAAGGGCGCTTGTAAGACCGCTGCGCAAATACGGTGTGAGAAAGTATTGCATCAACCGCCATTTTATTCTCTAGGGTGTTAGAAGAACAAAAAATAATATAAATATATATATATTTTTTTTATTTATTGTTATAGAAGTAATTTTCTAGCAAAAAAAAAATTTTTTAAACTTTTAAACACCGAATCTCAGAAAGAAGCTCGGTCCTTAGTTAAAGTCATTTATTTTTTTTCTACTAAGTACATCATATAATACTGCATAAATCTAATTTTATAATTGAAACAAGGTATACTATTCCAAAATGTGCTACAATAGAACGTACCATAAAGTTGGGTACAGGAAACTAAGATTCTAGTTTACAAATACAGATATTTTATTAAATGCAAGTGAATATGAAATATTACATTTAAGGAATATGAATACTTACACTTGCAAGAGACCGGTCACCAGCCTAAAAATAAATACAAAATGTTAATTAAAATCAAATAGAACTGCAAGCTTGTAGGTCACATGAAAACAGAAGCCTAAAAGGTCAGGTCTTTTTTTTGGAGCCTGGTGTGTTTAGCCACACTCTGATTTATTGATTACATTAGAGGCAATCAGTGGTGAGATCTCCTAACATCTCTTGCTTGGTTAGCTTAAAAGGATAAGGCTGGACAGCCGCACACTGAATCCAAACTTGTAGTTTATTATTAACAAGAGGTACAGGTACAGATAGGCGAACCACAAGTCCCAGCTTACGCATTTCGCACCTTGGGCTGGTGCTTACTCAAGCTATGAGTAAGCACCAGCCCAAGGTGTGAAACGCGTAAGCTGGGACTTGTGGTTCGCCTATCTGTACCTGTACCTCTAGTTAATAATAAACTACAAGTTTGGATTCAGTGTGCGGCTGTCCAGCTTTATCCTTTTAAGCGGTCTATGTGCACTCATCAGCCTGCACTTGTATTGGGATACACACAACTGATCCAGTGCTTCAGTCCAGATTATCCTGGAGCGGTGAGTGCTTTGTTATCTCTTGCTTGGTTCATGCCCACCCCAGAGAATCAATCCTGATACAGAAGGAGTTTTCTCAGCCCTTATTATTACCTTCTCCATTATTTAAATTAAATTCAAAATCAAATAGGCAGTCCCATAAACTCAAATGCAAAGATCGCACCACAGAGGTACTCAGGAGATCAGAAATGGTTTGTTGGTTTTAATTAAGCAAATTACCATGCTGCACCGTGGACAGCTAGTGACCGTAAATTTATAATCTGTCTCCATTATCCATTTCCTCAAGATAGAATCATCCCAATTGGATTGGTCTCATGAGAAAAGAATCCAGCTATACTGCTGCCCATCCATCAGGCCTGAATCATCAAAAATGGAAAGTCACAAAAGCTCTGCATTTTATTTCTTGCTTTTGTGATGGTATTCAAAAGAAAAAAAAAAAAAAAAACATTTGTGTACATCAGCAGAGGATTACAATTTCAACAGAACACAATTTTGTTACTGCATGTGGTTTAAAAAAAAAGAAAAATGGTTAGACATGGTGGGTGCATTACTTTTCTTTGGCTTTTTTTCCCCATTTTCACCTTGTAATTTGGTACCTCCTGTATTGGAGTGACCCCCACCCTGGATGAAGGAACACAGGGACACCTATGGGCAGCAGTACTGTCAGTCATTGGGTGTTAGCATATCTTAATCTGCTGGTACATCTAACAAATTTAAGCCAAACTCAAGCTCACACTGCTGTTAACACAGAAATTACAGCAACAGCTTTTATTCCTTTTGGGATAAAGGTTTTACATCAATAAATAAAAGCTGATCATTGTAAGCACCCATGTCAATGATAAATGTTCTGTCTGAACACTGCTACATTTGCAGGAGAGCTTGTTCTGTTGGAAAAATCGACTTACTGGCTAGATCTCCAAAAGAGCATGAAGGATACACACACACACACACACACACACACACACACACACACACACACACACACTCACAAAAGTGAGTACACCCCTCACATTTTTGTAAATATTTTATTACATCTTTTCATGTGACAACACTGAAGAAATTACACTTTGCCATAATGTAAAGTAGTGAGTGTACAGCTTGTATAACAGTGTAAATTTGCTGTCCCCTCAAAATAACTCAACACACAGCCATTAATGTCTAAACCACTGGCAACAAAAGTGAGTACACCCCTAAGTGAAAATGTCCAAATTGGGCCCAAAGTGTCAATATTTTGTGTGGCCACCATTATTTTCCAGCACTGCCTTAACCCTCTTGGTCATGGAGTTCACCAGAGCTTCACAGGTTGCCACTGGGGTCCTCTTCCATTCCTCCATGACAATATCACAAAGCTGGTGGATGTTAGAGACCTTGCCTTGCCTCCACCTTCCGTTTGAGGATGGCCCACAGATGCTCAATAGGGTTTAGGCGTGGAGACATGCTTGGCCAGTCCATCACCTTTACCCTCAGCTTCTTTAGCAAGGCAGTGGTCGTCCTGGAGGGGTGTTTGGGGTCGTTATGTTGGGATACTATCCTGCGGCCCAGTCTCTGAAGGGAGGGGATCATGTTCTGCTTCAGTATGTCACAGTGCATGTTGGCATTCATGGTTCCCTCAATGAACTGTAGCTCCCCAGTGCTGGCAGCACTCATGAATCCCCAGGCCATGACACTTCCACCACCATGCTTTACTGTAGGCAAGATACACTTGTCTTTGTACTACTCTGCTGGTTTCCGCTACACACACTTGACACCATCTAAACCAAATATGTTTATCTTGGTCTCATCAGGTCAAAAGACATGGTTCCAGTAATCCATGTCCTTAGTCTGCTTGTCTTCAGCAAACTGTTTGCGGGCTTTCTTGTGAATCATCTTTAGAAGAGGCTTCCTTTTGGGACGATAGCCATGCAGACCAATTTTATACAGTGTGCGGCGTAAGGTCTGAGCGCTGACAGGCTGACCCCCCCACCCCTTCAACCTCCGCAGCAATGGTGGCAGCACTCGTACATCTATTTCCCAAAGACAACCTCTGGATATGACGCTGAACATGTGCGCTCAACTTCTTTGGTTGACCATGGTGAGGCCTGTTCTGAGTGGAACCTGTCCTGTTAAACTGCTGTATGGTCTTGGCCACTATGCTGCAGCTCAGTTTCAGGGTCTTGGCAATCTTCTTATAGCCTAGCCCTAGGCCATCATTATGTAGAGCAACAATTCTTTTTTTCAGATCCTCAGAGCCATTAGGTGCCACGTTGAACTTCCAGTGACTGGTATGAGAGAGTGAAAGTGATAACACCAAACTTAACACACCTGCTGCCCATTCACACCTGAGATCTTGGGTCTCATGACACCTGGGAGGGAAAATGACTAACTGGGCCCAATTTGGACATTTTCACTTAGAGGTGTACTCACTTTTGTTGTCAGTGGTTTAGACATTAATGGCTATGTGTTGAGTTATTTTGAGGGGATAGCAAGTAGCCGCCTTGCACACCTGTGACACCGAAGCCTGGTGTCAGAAAGCCCAGGAAGTGCTAACTGCCCTGGTGGAATGAGCCGTGACTGGAAAAGGGGGCACCTTGCCCCAAACAGTATACGCATGGGTCATGGTCTGCCTGATCCAACGGGAAACCATAGCCGATGAGGCCGCCAATCCTTTGCGCGGACCATCCGTCAGCACAAACAACGCATCAGACTTCCGAAAGGAAGCTGTAGCCGCCAACTACACCCGCAAAGCCCTCACGACATCCAAAGAATGTAACTCAAATTCCTTGGGATGCGACGGGTGTGGACATTATGAAAGAACAACAATATCTTCATTAATGTGAAAAGAAGAGACCACCTTCGGTAGAAACGAAGGAGAAGGGCGCAAGACCGCCTTGTCCTTATGAAGGACTAAGTAAGGAGACTTGCAGGACAACGCTGCCAACTCAGACACCCGCCTAGTGGATGTAATGGCCACCAAGAATGCCACTTTCTGCGACAGCAATTGTAAGGGAATATTCCTGATTTCCTCATATGGCGGTTTCTGCAGAACAGAAAGCACCAAATTCAAATCCCACGGCGCCAAAGGCGACCATATCTGAGGAGCCACATGGCGAATACCCTGTACAAATGTACCAATCAACGAATGCAACGCCAAAGGCCGCTGAAAAAGAATCGCCAGAGCCGAAATCTGACCCTTGAGAGTACTCAAAGCCAATTTGTTATCCAGGCCCTGCTGCAAAAAAACAAGGACCCGGGACACAATGTAAGAGCGGGGGTTCCAACCCCCCGCCTCACACCAGGCAATATAGGCAGGTGCGATGATAAATCTTGCGCGAAGTACACTTGTGCGCTTTAAGCATGGTAGGGATCACGGAGTCAGCGACACCCCTATCCCTCAACACCTGGGACTCAATAGCCAAGCTGTCAAAGCCAGCGAGGGTAAAGCAGGGTGCAGAATGTGTCCCTGGGACAGGAGATCTTCTCGCAGCGGAAGACGCCAGGGAACATCTGTCACCATTCGCACCACGTCGGCATACCAAGGGCGCCGAGGCCAATCCGGAGCTACCAGGATTGTCGGAATCCCCTTCGCTTCTACCCTGTGCAGCAGTCGCGGTAGAAGCTTGATAGGATGGAAGGCATACAGGAGCCGATACCGACCCCAAGGCGCTACCAACGTGTCCGTGGCGGCCGCCAGCGGGTCCCTTGTCCTGCACACGTAGGTCTGCACCTTGTGATTGAACCTGGACGCCATAAGGTCCACGTCTGGCATGCCCCACTTGTGGCAAATCTGGCGGAACACCTCCGGATGTAGGGACCATTGTCTGGCGACTGAGAAAGTCCGCCTGCCAATTCTCTACGCCCGGAATGTAAATGGCGGAGATTGCCGGCACGTGAAGTTCTGCCCATCGCAGAATGAGAGCCGCTGCCGAGCTCCTCGTTCTGCCCTGATTGTTCACGTCCGCCACCGCCATGGCTTTGTCCGACTGAACCCGAACCGGGAGGCCGCGCAGCCTTACCGTCCAGTGGGATAGGCAGAGCCTGATCGCCCTCAACTCCAGCACATTTATCGGAAGCGAAATTCCTGCGCCGACCAATGGCCCTGAGCAGATAGCTGCCCCAGAACCCCCCCCCCCCCCCAGCCCGATAGGCTGGCGTCCCTTGTGACTATCAACCAATTCAGGGGAGGGAAAGACTTCCCCAACGGTAGAGCCAGGGCCCGAAGCCACCAGGCCAACGATCCTCTGGTCTGATGATCCAATCTGATCAGCTGGTCCAGGGACAGCGGAGACTTGTCCCACCGTGACAGAATCGCTTGCTGTAGGAGCCGAGTGTGACTCTGGGCGTAAGGTATCGCCTCGAAGGCTGAAACCATGAGCACCACCACCCGCATACAGAACTGTAAGAAGGACCACTGGCGTGACAGCAGGGTTCACACCGCTGCTTGCAGTGTCAGTAACTTGGCCGGAGGTAAGAACACCTTCGTCTGCTCCGCGTCCAGAATCAGACCCAGGTATTCCAGGCGACAGGACGGGGTCAACGTCGACTTCTGCAGGTTGATCAACAAGCCAAAGTCTTTTAACGAGGCCATGGTGATGGCCACGTTCTCTTCCAGAGCCGAGGCAGACTCCGCTCTCAGGAGTAAGTCGTTGAGGTAAGCCACCACCGCGATGCCTCTCTGCCTCAATAGCGCCAGCACCAGGGCCACCAGCTTGGTGAATACCCGAGGAGCCGAGGCCAGACCGAAGGGAAGTGCCACGAATTGGTAATGTAGATCTCCCACCGCAAAGCGCAGGAAGCGCTGGTGCCAGAGACAAATGGGAACATGGAGGTACGTGTCCCTGATATCCAGGGACGCCATGAAGTCCCCTTGGTGCAGGGCGGCCACGGCCGAACGGACAGATTCCATTCTGAATTTTCGCGCCTTCACAAAGTGGTTTAGCGCTTTTAGGTCCAGAACTGGCCTGACTCCACCCTTTTTGGGTACCACAAAAAGATTTGAATAGAAGCCGCGGAACCTTTCCAGCGGAGGTACCGGCACAATTACCCCTTGTGCGGAGAGCGACTGAACCGCCTCTAGGAGAGCCTCCCGACGCCCCTGGGGGAGTCTCAAGTTCGATGGGAAGAACCTGTCTAGGGGTAGAGTGCTGAACTCTATCCTGTACCCGGAGGACACCACTTCCTGCACCCACCGGTTGGAAATGCAGGCAGTCCACCTGTCTGCGAACCCCAGAAGACGTCCCCCCACCCAAGAATTGAGTGGGGGCAGCCCATCATGCGGTGGAGGACTTATCAGCCGCCTTATCGCTCTTGCGCTGCCAGGGCTGTCTACCGGACCCCGAGGCAGACTTGCCGGGCCTTGAACCCTTGCCCGCTGCACCGGGCGCACGAAAAAACCTCTTCTGACCCGAAGAAGTAGGACCCTGCTTACGGCGGAACTCCCGCCGCCTGGGCTCCGGGAGAAACGTACTCTTCCCTCCAGTGAAATCCTTATTTCATCCAATTGCGCCCCAAAGAGTCGACCGCCCTGAAAAGGGAGATCTGGGAGACCCTTCTTAGACTAGTGGTCACCCGACCAAGAGCGTAACCACAGGACCAGTCTTATAATGACTGCAAAAACAGACATTTTAGACAACATGGGAAGCAGGTCCAAAGCTGCGTCACACAGGTACCGAACACCCTCTATCAGATGCTCTGCTCGCTGCGACGCCTCAAGCGACCTCCCGCAGCTCAACTCATTGTGCAACTCAGTCGCACACTTGGTAAGAGATTGCGCCGCCATAGCGGACGCCAGAGCCGGTCTCATGGTAGACCCCGCCAACAAGAAGGGGTGCTTTGGACACCGCCTCCGTCCGCCTATCGGCCGGATCCTTAAAAGAGGGAGACCCTCTTATTCAGGCGAGCCACCGGAGGGTCCACTGCGGGGGATGCCCACTTCTTCACAAAACTATCCTCAAAAGGGTAGCGTACGGGGAAACGTTTCGGCAGGGCGAAGGAATTCTGCGGACGCTGCCATTCCTTATAGACCAGATGGTCAAAGAATAAATCATAAGGTTAGGCCCTAGGGGACCGAGGTGGCCTAACAGACCCACAAACGTATGCAGTCTCCTGTGACTTCCCTGCTTGGTCCAGTCGCAAGGACGCACGAATATTAGCGATCAGTGCGGCCACCAGCGCCTTCTCGCGCGCTACCGAGGCCCCCTGGTCTTCCTCGCCGTCCGAGAGCTCCCGCTCACCCTCTGAGAGCTCCATGGGGGTCCCCGTGACCACCGAGACCACTTCCGGTTCAGACTCCTCCCCCAAAGAAGGTGGACGGTTTTTAGGGGCCCCCTTAGCACGGCCCAGCACCTCCCGGGGAAAAAAATCCCCAAATACTGATCTTAACTGGTCCAGGAACACCAGAGTCCCCAGCGCAGGCTACGCCTCCACTGGCTCCTCCTTGGAAGGACCCGCAGGTTCAGCCGCCATTGCGCCACCGGAGACCGACAGGCAGAAAGGCCCTGACGCCCCCACAATGCAGCCCCACAGATCAACCAGGAAGGGCACCCAGGAGGACCGCACCCACCGCTACCAGCACCCCAGGGAGAGCCCAGCTATACTTGCTGTTTGTGGCCTCTCAAGCGCTGCGTCCTAGTAGGAGTGCTTAGTGACTGCCAGTCAGAAAGCCTGCGCCGCCTGTGCCATCCACGCTGTCCAGAGTGAAAGAGGAAGCATCGGCTTAGCCGCACGTTTATCTTCCCAGGAACATCCAACATGGCCGCTGAGAGGTCACAAGAGGCCAAAAGCCTGCAATACAGGCCGCGACTATGGCAAAATGGCTGCCGTTCGTCACTAGAGGCAAAAAACCACCAACAAAATGGTCGCGGCTACAGCAAAATGGCGGCGACCATCCGCAAAATGGCGGCGGATCGCCGCATGACGACTCTAAGGCACGGGGTGCGGGGGAGGGAGGGGGTGTAGGGGGGGAGCGAGGACCCCCAGGGGAGACCTGAGCCCTAGAAAAAAACCTCCACCGGCCAGCCAATACCGCCAAAACTTCGCCCAGACCCCCCCCCATCCACGCCCCTGGGGGGGAGAGAGGGGGTCACTCACCAGTCCGACGGGCGTAGCGGGTAGCCACCCAGTTGCAGACCTTCCTCCCACTGCCAGAGAGGGATGCAGCAGGCCAAAGGCCCCTGGACGGGAACAGAGTCCAGTCACTGGGTGCAAGTGGGGATCACCCACTGGCCACCCGCACGGAAAGGGCACGATGTGGCGGACACCGCCAAGGCTAAGGGTAGCTCGCATCTGTCGGCCGTGCTGGGGAAAGTTCAGGATTCTGGATATCCTCTATGCCCCAGCCGGCTTCTTGATAGCAGTCTTCATCAGATAGCTTGAGAAAAGCAAAAAAGCAGTAAAAAATGGGGAACCGCAGATCCCATAAGGGAGCCAGGTCTAACTCCTTGCACTAGACATAATAAAACTGATATGCTATGCAGAGCAGGGGGGTTATAGGTTAGAGTGAGGACGGCCCCCTGGGAGGGGTCAGCTTGCTTTCTTTCTATTTGCCTAGTCTACTCCTGGTAGGATGTGCATATAACCCCACTTGTCATTGAAGGGCTGCGTCTGTCAGTGAACGTAAGAGAAAAAGGATATTGGTTTTGATGAATGGTTTTACCATTTGTTTTATGGTCTACTCCATTTAAAATCAGAGCTGGTCAAAAACATAGTTCACTCAAATGCTCCCTTCCCACAAGCACATTCATCCTTTTTTTTTTAATAGTGCTCTGTAGTAATGGGTAGAGGATAAAGCACAAAGGCAGTAATGTGCAAAGTGATTTGTGTGCAGAAGGCTTACCAATACAGTTGGTGTTACAAAAGTAAGACAAGGATTTTCCATGCCGCCATAAGGAAATGATGGTGGTAAAATAAGCAGATCATATTTTTCCCAAACGTAAGGTCCAACCAGATCTTCTGCGTGTTTCAGCATTTTCTCTGTCTAAAGGTTTTTTTTTTTTAAAAAAAGGAAAAATGTATAAAAGAAAAAACAATTACTACGGTAACATATAGTATATTTTGGAGTTAGTTAAGAACAAACAAACAAATATTACAATATAAAATAATTTTTTATTGCTTAGGATAGATTCGCTTTAAAAAGGACTGAAAAAAAAAATGTAAATATATTTTACGCAAGTAGATCTGTGTTCTTTAATATGGATTTCATATTCTTACATTCAGCCAGAAAGTTGAGCTTTAGGCCCCTTTCACACTTATGCGGCATGATTTTTCGGATCAGTACGACTTTGGTCCGACTTTGTTGTAACTTTGCCACAATGAAAACATATTACAAAGTCGTACAGAAATCACATCTATATTATTCAGGTGCGATTTGCATGAGACTTTGAGGGTTTAACATTGAAGTCTATGGACCTCAAGTTGCATCAAAGTTGGGCCAAAGTAATGCAGGGACTACTTTGAAGTCGGCCCGACTTTAAGTCGTACAGATATGAATGGTAATCATGGGGAACGACTTGTCATGGGACTCTGCAGTCCCAAATCGCAGGACAAGTCGCACAAGTATGAAAGGGGCCTTGGTGGCCTTTCTGTGTTTTCCTTTATTTCCACTTCCTTTGTACAGAGAGCTCAACAGCCAAAGCGGACATTGGCACATATTCGTAAATAAGTCACAGCAACACTTAGCCCCTTCATTGCTCATCCCCTTTTAGTTATAGCTTCCTTGAGATTCAAGATCTTATTACTTCTGCATGAAAATCAGTGGGACATCATATGTGCAGTGATGGTACTTCGTTGGCAAACTATAGACATTCCACTGTCAAAACGTGATGCTGCAGTTAAAACATTCAAGAAAAAACACTAGAACAAGTCATTTAGTAACTGACGTAACAACCATTATACTATTCGAAAATATGTTGTGGAAGGATCGACTCACACATGTGAAGTTTGCTCTGCAGGAAAAAAGCAAAACTGAACCCACAATATGCAAAATAACACTGGCCCAAGGGGGTATACTCATGACAAGCTCACCTGCATATATCAGCAATCAAGATGCAATGAACCAAGCAAAAAAACAGCCACAAAAGGGATGGTTTTAGCACACATTAAAGTTTTCCAGGTTGATGCTACTGAATACTTTTTGCTGCACATGTGCAGTCAGGATCCTTAAAGTAGTTGTAAACCTCAGACATGAAATATAAACAAAACATTGTTCTATAGTATAGTGTCTCAATCCAGAGAGCTAAGCGTCATTTCTGTCTGCTTCTTCATTCCTCTGCTATCAGCAGGAGTCAGCTCTGACAAGTTTTCCTGACACCAGAGATAAAAGTGACAGGGTAGGGTTATCCAGCACACAGGAACAGAGTTGAGGCTGTCAATCACAGGCTGTGTGAAGGAGGGGGTGTCCCTTCCCCCCCAATCAGCTGTCAGAGCTCTCCTTACTGAGCTCTGCAGTGTGTATTTTCAGCTCTCCACCCACGTTTTCTAAAATCTCAGACAAGCTTTATAAATTCTGCACTTTGAAAGAATGTAAAGCAGAGAAAAATGCTGATAAACAGGTACAATTTAAGAAGAAGAGGGCTTGCCTCATCTCTGTGTATAACCTGAAGCCAGTCGCTTCACTGGGTATATGTGAGGGTTTACAACTGATTTAAGGAAACCTGTAGGAAAATCTGAAGACTGCCATGGCTGACCTTCTAAAGCTACCTGCTTTTCTCTAGTTGAAATACTTTTAAGACACTGCCCTGGAGAAAGTATTTAAATCAGGAAAAAGCCAGAATAAGTCGGGATACCTTTTTTCTCTGGAAAGGCCACCCGAGATCCTCCTATTCTCATCTTACTAGCACTCCCCCCACTGCTCCTTCCTCCTTCCGCTGCAGTCTACAATACATGGCACTTTCAGGTATTAAAGAGTATTTGACCTCTTCCCCTGTGGTCAGGTCCATCATCATAGAACCGAGTATAGTCATTTTCACAAACAAAGTTTTTCTTCCAAAAAGGGCCCTTTAGACATATGATCAAGAATAGCTGATCTACACAAGGCTGGAAAGGGATACAAAACAATTACAACGTGTATAGGTAACCAGGAGTCAACAAATGGTCTAGAGAGACAGTTTGGTACGATGGCTACTCTTCCTAGAAATGGGCGTGTCCATGACAGTACACCGTGGAGGAAGCTACTGCTCTCCAAAAAAACATTGCTGTGTGCCTGAAATTTGCAAAGAGCACCCTGGGAAAATGTTTTGTGGTCTGATGAAGTGTGTATCATTTGGAAAGAATACTCAGTGCTATGTATGGTGCAAAAAGGGCACAGCTTACCATCAAAACATCATCCTGACGGTGAAGTATGGTGGAATCATGATTTGGGCTTGCTTCATTGCCTCAGGGTCAGGACTACTTGCCATGAAAGGGGAAAATTAAATTCCTAATTTTACCAAAATATCCTACAGGATAATGTTAGGGTGGCTGTCTTCCAGCTGAAGCTTAGTAAAAGTTGGGACAATGACCCTAAGCATCAAAGTAAATCCACCACAGACTGGCTTCAGAAAAAGATGATGCGCTTTTGTAGCGGCCCAATCAGAGCCCAGACCTTAACCCCATAGAGATGCTGTGGAATGGCCCTAAGAGAGCCGATCACAGACATCCTACAAATGTGTCTGAGCTGAAAACGTTTTATAAAAAGAAATGGTCAAAAATACCTCCTAAACGTTGTGCAGGACTGATCCAGATCTACATTGTGTGCGGGCGGTGCGTGTGAGTCCTTTCAGGGGGGACATATGTCCTTTTTTCTCTCTCCTCTGCTCTTTTAATTAACTTTGACAACGTTGTCTACGGTGGTGGCTCTCTGATCATTGTCATTTATTTACACCATCATTGTATGTATCCCTTCCTATGGAAAGTTTTTTCTTTGTATCAATAAAGTGTCCTTTTATATTTATTTGTTGTGCCTACTCAAATCTTTTCACACATTAAACCCCAGTGGCTGATTATATGGTGTTCTTTTGGACAGCCTCCTGTGCTGCCCTGCTGTAGTTGTTTGATACATCTTTTTCACCATTCAGCCCCAGGTGATCTATTTCCCTGAGTGAGTAGATGTGTATATCTACATACTGAGTCCTTGACCCTTATTTTGGGTCCTTTTCTTTTGTTTTTCACTGATCCAGAGCTACCTAAAGTGCTTGCTGTCAAAAGGATGTTCGACCAGCTATTAGCTCAATGGGTTCACTTAGTTTTTTCCACCAGTATTGTGAATGTTTAATGGTTATGTTTATGAGAAATTAGAATTGTTTGTGTGTTATCAGCTTAGGCACATTGTATTTGTCTATTTTTGTGACTTAGGGCTCATGCACACTGCATCTCAAAGGAGCAGCTCCTACAGGCTTTTGAGCTTTTTTGAGCTCTCATTTTTTTCTGCCAGGAAACTCCCCTCCATATTATCCAATGTGTCCATGCACACTATATGGCTTTTACAGGCACATGCTCTTACCAGCAGAAAAAAAACTCCACCAAAAATGCACAAAAAGGTCAAAGAAGCTTGAAAATGTACAAAAAGATAAAATGAGCTGAGAAGAGGGTTAGTGGGGAAAAAAAAACGCTTATGCTCAAAAAAAGTTTAAAGAAGCTCAATAAAAACGCGCAAAAGAGCACAAGCTTCTTCAAGCTTTTAGGCACAGAAGTAAAAGCTCAAATGCCTGTAAAAGCAGTTTTTTTTTAGCTGCAGGAGCCCTTAGATGAGGATCAGATCACCTTTTATGGCAAATTACAGCAGAAAGCCAGTTAAAGAGGTTGTATACCTTCCTTTAGGATTTGTACCTATAGGTAAGCCTAGAATAAGGTTTACCTATAGGTACAGTAAATATCTCCTAAACTTGCGCCGTTTAGGAGAGATTTCCTGTATACTGCGCCGATGAGGTCATCGGCACATGCGCTCTGAAGGAACGGCCGCCCATGCTGTTTCTTCAGGAGCGTGTGCCATAACCGGCGGCTCCCACACGCATGTGCAGGAGTGATGTCACGCGGCTCCGGCCAGTAACACAGCCGGAATCCGCGGCCCCGGTAGAAAGACGGGCGAAGATGGATGTGGCCTGCAGCAGGGACAACGCAGGCTTTGTTTGCAGATAAGTGCCACATAATGTGCTAGTATGCAATGCATTCTAGCACATTATGCTTTTAATTTGCAGGGAACAAAAAAAAGAAAAGGACAAAAAAGGGGCGGGGATTCCCTTTTTCTTGCCACTATAAATAAACATTTCAGCTATTAAACCCTGTAAACAGTCTCTTTTTTTTTTCTACTATATGCACAAAACCAGATAAACAATAACTTGGTAAACATATGACAAGGATTCTGGGGCTCTACTAGCTAAAAATAAGAATTTAATATAACAAATACATTTTTATGCTGCATGCACACAGGACTTTAAAAAAAAACGTCCAAAAACATCAGTAGCTTATCAGGGATGTTTTCAGCTTTTACCAGCGTTATATTACCGCTGTTTTTTTTTTTTAATTGGTCTAAAACGTCCAAAAACATTGGGGATTGACGTTTTTGGGCATTTGCACGTTTTTACAGCTGAAAAACGTCTCTCAGAACCCTCAGGTCTTGGGTTTTTTTACAGCTCAAAAACATCACTGCTAAAAACAGTTGATAACAGCCTATGTGTGCATGAACACATAGAATAACATGATGGAGGGTTTATTGACTGTAGAAAAAATGTCTGCAGCTGAAAACAGCTGCTGAAAAACAGTCAGTCAAAAAACATCCTGTGTGCATGAGGCCTTAACCATGATAAAAAAAAAAAAACAAAAACATAAAACCATTATACATTCTTTTGCACTTCCAGTTTCATCACTTAAACTTAAAATGTATGTAAACCCAAAAAACAAAAATGTAATATATTGCAGCTTACCAGTCCTACCAGGTGCCTGCATTCATTTTTCACTTTTTTCCTACTAATTGTGCAAAATGGGGGGAGTCATGGTTGCAGCCATAGCTAGACTTCAAATGTCTGCCTCTGTTCATCAATATTACATAGGGGCTGCATTAGTAGCATTAGTAGTTTATATAGGGAATAAGAATGGGCTCGGGCGTGTTCGCAAGCGCACGTGCCTGAGCCCACCAGGAGGTGAACCCGGCGATGCGCTAATCACAGGCAGGGAGACATTTCCCCAATCACTGCAGCCGCACATTGGGGAAAGGTCTTCCAGCCTGTGAGTAGCACAGCACCGGGTTCACTTCCTGGAGGGCTTAGGCACGTGCATTTGTGAACACGCCCGAGCCCATCCTTAGTAGGGAACATAAGGTTGTTTGTGTTTTCTGTTTCAACGTTTAGTTACTCTATAACTTTGAACAACATTATAGAGCTTTCTCAGCAAGCTAATTTTATTAACAGGTGCATCTTTGGCACATTTTTACAAGGTTACATCACTGCATGTAAAGTGAAGTATATACAACCAACCTCTGCAAACTCATAGACAGAAGCTTCTAGCAGCTCCTTCTCAGTCCATACTGTTGTTCTGGGGCCAATCTTCCTGTGAGGATAATAAAATTGAGACAGGTTTTAAAGCCATTCTGGGACAAGAAAGTGGATCAGATAGGTCAGAATAAAGTCTGAACTCCTTATCTGCATACTTGTCCCAGGTAATGATTTGAAATTGATCACAGCATGACAGCTCAACAATGGCAAGCAATGCACCCAAAGCCAGCCCCCACCCCTGTGGGTTGGTCGGGTCCGCATACAACCACCCACCTCCACCACCTCCCCCCATGGGTCGTTCAGGTCGGGTCGATGGTCCCCACACTAACCCCCCCAGGCAGCGCTTCCCTCTGGGCGGCAGCTTTGTCCCCTGCATCTCCTCTGGCAGCCTCCACGTCTCCTCCCTCCTCCTCGTGGTCCAATAGGATCACTTGTCATTTTGAGCAATCAGGAAGCGGGTCTCAGGACCCACTTCCTGATTGGCAGGGAGGAAATTCAGTGTGAAAATAGTTAATTATTCTCTATTGTCACACAATTGGGTGGGCTCAGAGCACAGTGCTCTGCACCCTGAGCCCACCCTTTTTTTAGGCCTATTAGAGCCTCTGGCTCTAATCACGTCCTTAAAAAAATTTAAAAAATAAACCACCCCCTTTTGGAATCCATGCATCCAGTGCCCGGAATGCAGATTAGGATGCCCCTGCACCCCTAATGGACGGGCTGGCCCTGGTTGTGGGTACAAAATGTTAAACTCTTTCCTAGCCCTCCGGACTGTATGCAGTGCTATAGGTTACATACTCCAAATGGTCTCCCACTCAGTATTCTATGCTGTAGATTCTACCCCAGATTGCTCCACTCTGCACACTGAACGTGTATTACATACTATGGACTGCCCAAGTATGTATGATGTGCTGTATGTCACATACTCAACTGCCACACTGTGTGTTTTGGAGAATATTCTATACCAGTGTCATTTTCAGTTCTTATGGTAAGTTATATGTTATATACTCCAGATCGTCCCCCATGGCATACTCTTGCTCGTATAATTAAAAGATATCACATGGTTAAATTTACACAACAATCAAAGATAAAACAGGTTATTGGACATGCCATACGACCTGAAGGTCAGATGTTTCTCTTATGTATTTAGCTGGGAACACTGGATATGCTAGACATGTTCATTAAAAAAAAAAAAACAAAAAAAAAAAAAAAAAACAAGTCCAATCCTTCTGTCCTGCAAGTGTAAATGAACCTTTAAAGCGGAACTTCAGTCATTTTTTCAACTTTCCATCTATTAAATCCTCTGCCCTTGTTGTTTTAACTTTGGATAGTAAAACTTTTTTTTTCTGCCAGTAAATGCCTTATGCAGCCCACTTCTTATTTCTTGGCTGGAAAAATGCCTTGGCATTTGACATCATGCACAGCTCCCTCTCTCTCTCTCTCACTTCTTGCCAGGAAGGGAGGGGAGATGAGTCATAAGAGGGCCAATGAGAGCTGCAGGTGTGCCTCTGTGTGTCTGTGTAAATCCAGGAAGAGAACAGGCAGCAGCTTCAGCTGCACAGTTAAAATAGATACAGCCAGACTCAGTGGAGGGAGATTTCTGCAGCATATTTGGCAAGTACAAAATCACAGTATATATAAAATATGCAAAGTGGTTGGAGGGAAGCTTCAGAATGGCAAAGATGTTATTATTACAAATTATGTGAGCAGACTGTAGTTCCTCTAACGAAAATGTAAACTTGCAACATTTCAAATTCCTGGTATGTGCCTGCTGTACCATGTACTTGTATAAAAAGTATACAGTTTTTGTATTGCTCCTTTGTGTGAAATTCCTGGTGTTCCTGCTGGTTCCTCTGCTTTCCTATTAAAAGCTGACCACACTAAGGGCCAATTAACACTATGTGCAGTGACAGACGTTTTACCGCATGGTACAATGTCTGTCACCACAGGGACATACAGGAAACAACTGTTTCATTTGTGTCCCATTCGCACTTTAATGCAGCCTAGCATTGCGCTGTAGCGTGCTGCGATAAAATGCAGACATGCTGCATTTTATCACAGCACACTGGGCCAAATCAGGCAGTGCAGCGAGCTGCCGGACATTGCAGTAAAGTGTACATTTGTAGAAAACTCATACTAAACAAAAAAAAAAAGGGAGCAGTGCGATGCGATAAAGCGTGCACCACTACCCTCTAGTGCAGCCACTAGCCATTAAATGTCAGTTATTGATTAATAGGCCCATAGAAGGGTAGAAAATGCTCTGGTCAATAGGAGATGTACACGTGTGAGTGGAAGTGGTTAAAAAAAAAAAAAAAAAAAAAAACAAAGCTTAAAAAAGTGAAATAAATTTCAGTAGTTAGATTACCTTCCTTCTAAAGCTCCAACAACCAGGGCTATGAGGTAGCTTGGTATTGGCACCTAAGATAAACAAAAATGGAGTGTTACATGAATAAGTGAACTTAGTAGGTCTTGGCTAATCTAGAGTCAAATATTAAGTGCCAAATGACAAATTCACTAATCATTAGACTTTGATTGCAGTCAGACCATTTAATAGCCACCTGTGCATTACCAGTCTCATTCATAACACATTTGGCTTTCATTTTCTTCAACAAAAAAAAAATCCCTGTCTCAGTAACATTTGCCATATTTACTGTATATAACAAGCCACCAAGACCAATCTGCTTTGTACAATCACAGACTGCAGATGTTGAATTATTGATTTTAAGTGTATTTAAACCTCAAAATGAAATAGAATGCCGAGGACTAGTACTTGGGGTGGTGGCTGTGCTTGTTTTTTTTTTTTTTTTGTCAAGCTGCTTTTGCCTTATTTTTAACCTCATAGCCTTGAAAATAACACACTTCCCATCCCTGGGTGGTTATGCCACTCCTCCACTGTATCTATAGGAGAAGTCATAGTTGTCACTCTGAGCCCAGGTTCACACTGCCTGCGACTTTGAAGTTGGACTTCAGCACGATTTGCATGCAACTTCTTTAACAGAAGTAAATACAAGTAGGACCAAAATAAGTTCAGGAACTTTTTCAAGTCGCACCGATTAAAACGGTTTCACTGCACTGAATGGGGTCCGACTTCTGATGCAACAAGTGTTCCAAAGTCGCAGCGATTGTCGCATCAGTGTGAACCGGGCCTAAGGCTGCTCTCCTGGTATAAGCTCCAAACATATCCCTACCTCCTCATTTTAATTGCACCAAAGGCTGTAAAAAAAAAATGAACTTAGATAAATAAAATGGTTTGTAGTAAATAAGCAATGAAAGGGAAAATCTACATTTTGTTTGAAGCGATAAATCTTCCTCTTGTTGTCATTTGGATCAAGGAAATCCCCATCATTAAGAGCACTCATCAGTGCTACTAGTTCTTTAGGAATGGAAACCTAATTAAAAAAAGAAAAACAATTAGCTGCAATAATTTATGGTATACAGTGTATCATGTTTTGGGATATTTGAGCCAATAACATACTGAAATGTTACATTTGTATTTTGTAACAAACCTGACTATAGTAGGTGAATTTCACACCTGGGGTATCTTGACAAGGAATTATCGTTCTGCAATGTGTAGCCTGGAAGATACAAACATACATGATTAAATTGTGACAAAAGGCAGCGGAATAAAATGGATTCTGACATTGAACTGTGATGCCAAAAGATGTTTCATAACTTTTTAAAATGTGCAATGTACATATAATGAACTAAAAAAAATATGTCCATTTAGTTAAAGTTTCAAAATGAAGAAAATCCATAAAAAAAAACAAAAAACACACACACACACACACACACACACACACACACACACACACACACCTTCAACTGCTTAGCTTTTGGTAAATCTGAAAAGAGATTGTACCATCAAGCTGTAATGTGTGTGGCCAGCTTTAAGGTTTGAACACACAGGTACATGGATCTAGCACTGGGAATGAACGGAACAGTTATGTCAAACATGCAGTCCAATTAATTTGACCATGAAGCAAAGCATTATCTTAGTATATTCCTTTTGCCCTTGCCATCAGGGCAACGTCCAATTTTGATACCTGCATATGAGATCAATGTCATTTATAGGGAGAATCAATGCACAACATTAAAGAATATCCAAACCCAAAAAGTTCATATATTGCAGCTTACTAGTCCTTAGATGTGGGGGGCCTCGTTTGTTTGCTTTCTTCCTAGCTTTTTCTTTATTTTAACCTGGTAATCCTGCAATTAACACACTTCCTGTCCCTGGTTGGCTAGATCACTCCTCCACAATATGGAGGGACTGGGAGCCAAGGTTATCATCCTAGGCTGCTCTCCTGATATGAACTACAAACATGTCCCTATCGCTTTACCTTCATTACACTGAAGCAGGGCAACTGGTCGTTTGGACATGGTATTTCTGGCCAGATCAACAACAGGTATTTTCTATTTGCTAAAAATATTCTTAGCTTTGAAAAATAAGGAAAATAATAATGCAACCACAGAATCTAAAGCATGCAAACTGCAATATACTGCATTTTGTTTTTGGGCTTACTTATTAGCAAAAAAAAACAAAAAAACAAAAAAAAAAATAAAAATAAAACCCCTCAAAGTTGAGTTATGAGCAAGCGACTTGTATCTTAAAGGCCATATATGATGGTTTTTTTTGTTAATTATATATGGATTCATATAGACTGATAAAATGATCTCTTGTATAGCATCTCTTATTCTTAATACTTGACAAAGCAGTTTAACCCCTTTCCACCCACCTGCCCTAGCGCCCCATTAAATAGTTTGAAGGTGGGAAGGGAGAATTGGTGATCATGTGACCACTGTCACAGTGGTCCCATGATTGGAAGCTGGTCCCGCCAGATACGGATCTTTACCCTGGGCTGAGAGCTGCCAAACATCGGCTGCTCAGTGATGCATATGTGTGGCGTCAGCATTAAAACCCACCCTTTTGCCAACACACACACACACACACACACACACACACACACACACACGTGTTGGGCAATCGGAAAGGGGTTAATACAGGATTCTTCCATGACAGTTTTCACAGAGTATGCTGGGCTCTTTGATTAAAAAAAAAAAGCCAATTGCTGCTTTTTCCCTCGTCAACAGCTTCTTTGTAAATGAAAACTTCCATAGGAGGTCCTAATTAAAAATGCAACATCAGGGGGCGTGGCCTGACCTTCATGGAGTGAAGACGCACAGGCGGTGAGCTGCGGCTATCCCGGGCCTGCAAACGTTGGCACATCTCAGCATCCGCAGCTCAGACACCCTCAGATGCCTGCCCTATGCCGCACTAGAAGGCAAAGGGAATTAACGGGGCTCCTGGACCGTATTCATGACCTTGAGACTAGCCACAAGATGACCCTCTCCCCTGACTAAACGGCTCAGTTGACAGACCTGCGAGCGCAACTTGTCCAATGCTTAGACCGCAAGGTGTGTGGGAGGCTGTTGGCGAGACAATTAAAGAAGCAACAGGCATTGTGACACGTCCATAATCTGACAGCTCGGGGCACTACTTTGGTTGACTCCTGGGATATAGTGTCGGAGTTTAGGCGTTATTATGAGACCTTATATAACCTTTCCACACCACGGCCGACGGCGGACGCACAGGTAGAGTCCCAGGTTCTGAGGGCCTAGGTGAGGGGCTCGGGGTTCCCTGCTCTTTCCTCTAAAGTGCTGGAGGACTTGGAGGGTCCTTTCACGGTGGTGGAACTTCGTGCAATGGTGGCAGCCCTCCCAGCCGGGAAATATCCGGGTCCGGGCAGCTTTTCCAATGCCTATTATAAAGCTTTTCTCCCGCTGCTCGAAAACCCGCTGTGCGAGTATTTCAATTCCCTTGGTCACTCCTCATCCCTGCCGCCTGAAGCCCTGGTGGCGCATGTCGCGGTCCTGCCCAAGCCCGGTAAAAACCCCCAGTTGTGCGGCAGCTACCGCCCCATCTCCCTGCTGAACGTAGACACTAAACTTCTGGCTAACTTACTGGCCCTTCGCCTGCAGGAGCATGTAACAGCCCTGATTCACCCAGACCAGAAGGGCTTCATGATGGGTCGTGAGGCACGTGATAACACCATCAGGGCTCTCCATATCCTGCATTGGGCGAAGCATGGCCATCTCGGCGTCCTTTCGTGGCTATCTCGATGGATGCCGAGAAAGCCTTTGATAGGGTTCATTGGCCTTACTTGATGGCTGTGCTTCAGGAGATCGGGCTGGGAGACCGCATGCTGGGATGGGTTGGCTCGTTGTATGCAGACAACACGGCGAGGGTCCGAGTGAACGGGGTGTTGTCAGACCCCTTGCCTGATCGAACGGGACTAGGCAAAGGTGTCTCCTATCACCAAGGGGGTGGAGATTGGTTCCCTGAAGCACAAGGTGTCTGCATACGCTGATGACCTGTTGGTTTTAATCTTTCTAACCCCTTGGTTACGCTGCCGGTTTTGATGGGTGAGGTTCGAGAGTTTGGATTAATGTCGAATTACAAGATTAACTTTGACAAGTCCGAGCTTTTGCCAATCAATGTCCCCGTTTCCTTAGCGAAGTCCCTGGGCCAAGACTTCCCTTTTCGGTGGTGTAAGGACTCTCTCCCATACCTGGGTACACATATCTCCCCCGATCAGACGATGCTTTAACTTTGACATTAACTTTGGTAGGCTGCTGACTGCCATAGAGAAAGACCTCCAGTCCTGGAAAGACATTCCTCTGACTTGGTTCAGGCACATTAGTGCACTTAAGATGACCATCCTGCCCCGTATAATCCATCTCCCTTATACAGTTCCTATCTCCCTGCCTCGGGTCTTCTTCAGGAAGTTGCGCAGATGCTTCCAACAATTTGTCTGGCAAAGTAAGCATCCCCGCCTGGCTTACGATCTCTTGAGGAGGACTAAGCAATGTGGGGGGCTTGGTCTTCCTGATGTCGCCATCTATTATAGGGCCATGGCTATGGTCCGGATTTTAAACTGGAATCATGATGGTAAGACAAGGATCTGGGTCAACCTGGAAAAGACCATGGCGGGTAGAGACCTAGCAGGCGCCCCTTGGATACCTCGACATTTTGAGAGGGCTGTCGGATTGGTCCCCCCCCGCGGCCACATTGTCCACTTGGGACAGACTGAACAGGGATGGCCAATTTGCTCCCCCTACCTCGCCCCTTGCGCCACTGGTTGGATACCCGTGGTTCCCTTCGGGCGAGGAGAGGGGATCTCTTAGCTCATGGGGTTTGGATGGCAAGGGCCAGTGCGCACGGTTTGCTCCCGAGGGGAAGATGCTGCCGTTGTCGTCCCTCCGGGCACAGCTGGGGACTATTCCCTTTGTGGCCTGGAGGCATGGACAATTGGTCAGGTTCTTTCAGTCATTAAGGCCGAGGCTAAAACCGTACCACTCTCTCACCGATTTTGAATCTCTCTGTGAAAAACTGGTGGAACCTGGCCATCTGCTGTTGCAGATGTACAGGCTCATTTTGAGTTCCCTGGCCACGGGGGGCACCTTATTACATTAGAGAGTGGGAAAGGGTGCTGGGCTTCGAACTTACGCCATCTCAGATAAAACGGCTGATTAGTTTCACCCATGCGTCCTCACAGTCCTCCCGGACTCAGGAAACTTCACTTAAATTCCTGGCCAGGTGGTACAGAACACCGACTAAGTTGGCCCAGAGGTTTCCGAACATTGATAAGAGGTGCTGGAGAGGGTGTGGCCACCAGGGCTCGTTTCTCCACATCTGGTGGACATGTCCCATGATTAAGGAATTTTGGGAGGCTATCGCCCCATGGGTCTGTAAGTTAAACTTTGCGGAACATTGAGTGTTCACCGTTGCACTTCCTGTTCCACGGTATGCCAGCCTCCTCCAAGATGTACAAATACGGTGTGATACCTCACTTGCTAAATGCTGCTAAGGCTCTCATACCGAGGTATTGGAAGCAAACCAAATGCCCGTCCCTGCAAGAGTGGAGAAGGGAGGTAGACACTATTATGGAGTCGGAACAATGGATTGCCAGGGCCAAGGAGAAGTAGGACAGGTTCAAAGATACCTGGGCTGGTTGGCAATATTACGCACACGAGATCCCCTTGAGTGGTCAAGATACAGTATCCACTTGATAAACCCCTCGGAGTGTGACCCATGTGGACCAATGAGCCCCTTGAGAGGGCTTTGGCCTCTCTGGGGTGGCTCCTGCTGTTTTTTTGTTGTTGTTGTGGTTGTTGTTGTTGTTGTTGTTGTTGTTGTTGTTGTTGTTGTTATCTAGCGATAATCATTGACCCTGCCATGCCTTCTTTCCGTCTCTCCTCGCCCTCCCCCTCTCTTTTTTTTTTTCCTTCTCGCTCTTCCCCCTTCGGGGGTCTCACCCTTCACATCATAGGGAAAGGTTATGGATTGGCCCTGATACGGGGTTGGAGTTGGCCTATCTCCTCCGTGAACCCGGTAACGGTCTGGATCCTGTGAAAACTTAATAAAAACGGATTATAAAAAAAAAAAAAAACGCAACATCATTTTTATAAATAGCACGGCATTCCCATGGTTACAATCATTTTTATATATTTCTTATGGCATAATTCTAGTAGTCCTGCTGTATCATTGATAGCATTTTGCTTTTTCACCTCTAGAGGTCACTAGTGGCAAATCTGAAAGTGAACACATCTTGCTCTAGTCCAGGGGTCTACAAACTATGGCCTTCCAGTTGTTCAGGAACTGCAATTCCCAGCATGCCTAATATGTCTGTGAATGTCAGTTTTACAATGCCTCAAGGGACATGTAGTTCTGTAACAGCTATAGTCCAACAGCAACGAAAAGCACTGCAAAAAGAAAGAGGCATTGTCTGTACTGTCCCAACACACATAATCCACTTGTCATTTTTGTGCTGGTTACAAATTAGAAAAGGTTTTAAAAACGTACAATCCTTGTTGATATGTGAGTGTTACTAGAAGCCCCCCCCCCCCCTGATTGAAACCGGTCATCTCACACTGGGTAGCCCCAACGCCACAGTGGCTAAGTAGTTAGCATTCTTGTCTTGCAGCACTGGATCTTGGGATTCAGTTCCCACCAAGAACACCATCTGCATGAAATGTGTGCATTTTCATGCTTCAATCCAATGCTATTCATGTGATAGGTTAACAGTTTCACAGAAAACTGGCCCTAGTAAGCATAGTGTGGATGACTGACCGTGACAAGGGGGACTGGACTGACATGAATGGTATATGTACTCTGGGGGAGATATTACCTTTATATAATGGAACACAAAAACACCACAATTATTTTACTAGGATATGCAATGAAAGCCAGAAAAAAGAAAAGTACACCACACACACTGTCCGAGACATGATGCTGTAAAACATGCTTAGTGACAACTCCGGTCCCTGTGTGCTAGAGCTGCACGATTATTCGTATTAAAATCGCGATCTCGATTCACCACCCCCCGCAATCTCCACCAGGCATTGCCGCGATTTTCAGTGCAGTTAATGGAGTTCGACTTGCGGGGCGACTCAGCGCGACTTGACTATAATATAAGTCAATATAAGTCGCCTGAAGTCTCCCCAGGAATCTCTAAAGCCAGAGCGACTTGAGTCTGGGCAGGCTGCCAAGTCTGGGGCAAAGAGCCAAGTCAAGTTGATAAAAGAAGTAAAAAGATACTATGTTTAAAATTATCAAAGGGTTGAACTCCGGTGTATAGAAGAGTTTAGTTTAACCAGTTAAAGACAATCTTTTCTGACATTTGCTGCTTACATATAAAAATCCAGTATATTCTGCTAGAAAATGACTTAGAACCCCCAAACATTATATATATTTTTTTAGCAGAGACCCTAGAGAATAAGACGGCGGTTGTTGCACTATTTTGTCACACGGTATTTGCGCAGCAGTCCTTTAAACGCTTTTTTTGTTTTGAAAAATGACACTTTTCAAAAAAAAAAAAAAAAAACTAAACCGTGCTGTTAGCCCAATTTTTCTGTATATGGAAGATGTTACGCCGCGAGAACCGTGAGAGAATCGTGATCTTTATTCTAAGCAAAAAAATTGTGATTCTCATTTTGGCCAGAATCGTGCAGCTCTACTGTGTGCCCTTTTCTGGCTGCCGGGTGCCCTATTCTGACTTGGGGAACACACTATTGAGGGATTATTGAACTTCTTCGCACCTCTCACCTCCGAATCTAGATCATCTTCGACTTCCAACATAGCGCCACTCCAAGAGCCCAGTCAGGCAGTGCTTGATTTTGAGCCACAGGTGAGAAGGGGAAGGGATGTCAGTGACCCTCACTCTGTCTCCCGCTCAGAATGTCGCTCTAGCCCCCTGCATGTCATCTGTCCAGGACCTAACAGCAGCTTTGAGCTCCCAGCTGAGCACATTTTGGCATCAGGCAACAAGCTCGGAGAACTAGGGAGCCCTGAAACAGGAAATCGATCAGGTCACTCATGGTAGTCTTGCTACTACTCCCAAGACACTTTTTGTTTGGAAAGGGGGAGCCTGGGCAGTGTTGTGCTCTGGGAGGTGTCAGAGGATAGGCCTGTTTATTAATCTAGTTTGCTGTACAGATGCCATCTTAGGCCTAGGCATTTATGTTTCTGGTTCATGGTGTATTTGATGATGGCGATGTTCTTTTGTAGCGCATTTCTCTTCTCTTTTTGTGGATTAGACGCCCTGCAGTTTCCACACCCCTGAGCGTTTGAATGTGACCCTTAAAGCCTTCCCTATCATTGAAATTCTCTGAGAACTTTAGGTTTCTCAGACCCTTACCAGTCTGGAATTTTTGTTTCATCACTTTTGTGTTTTTCAGGAGCTACCTGGAAACTCCTACCCTCTTCTTATACTCTGCGCTGAGCATTTTCTTCTCCCAGGTTGTTGGTGTCTCCTTTGTTAAAAGGTATGAAGGAAGGCATCTTTTAATGCATTACTTATCCTGATGCGATTTAATTTGGAATAGGTTAGCCTTCTTTTTTCCTGTCCTATTTGAAGGAGTTGGCTTCTTTCCTCCTGTGGGCTAATTTTCACACCCACTTTTCCCTTTTTTTTTCTTCCTTCTTCCCCTTCAGGCCCCTCATATTACCTCAGGTATGTCTTCCCCTGCTAACCAAGCACAAATACTCACTTCTAAATTGCCCTGCCAAATTTATGTCTTAGAATGTAAAGGAGCTAAACATCCTATAAAAGTTATCATAACTTATTGGTGACCCGTGGAGAGAAAGAATTCAATTGGCCTTTCTCCAAGAGACTCATTTCAGAATCAGGCAGACTCAGTGACTTACAAATTTTCAATACCCTCATGTTTATCATAGTACCTCCCCTACTTCCAAATCTGGAGGCGTTAGTATTATCTTCGCCCACAGCACTACATGGGCCTTGAAAGAATCCAAGCTTGGTGCTCAAGGCTAGTAACTGTTTGTGAAGGGGACTCTAGTGGGGGTTGAGGTGACCCTTGCAAATCTTTATGTCCCCATTGTTTGATGACTTGCCTGGAGGAATTGGCCACTTTTGTTGAGGGTGCCCTCATATTAGGTGGAGATATAAATTTCACACTTGACCCCCTAATGGACATCTCTCAAAGGTGCTACTCACCTCTTGTACCAATTTCTCAGACATTTTAAACAACTTCTACAGCAGGTCAGCGTGCGGTGAGTGTTCCATAGTAAGGAAAGAGACTTCATCTTTTTCTCAGCAATGCATCAGACCCATTCCAGCATAGACTACTTTTCTGTCAGACAGACCTCGAGAGTTCAGTAGGTCTCCATTGAGCAAACAATCATAAGCCAGTTTGACATTGACAGAACTCCAAGTTCTCCGAGAGAAACTTGGACCTTTACTTTCATCTAAAATTAAGGCTCAGGTTTATAATGGTTAAGAACCACTTTTTACCAGTGGGGAAAGCAAGTAAGGGAAAATTATTTCCAGAGCTGTTCGGGAGACTAGGCTTTTATCGCATGTAACCCCCAATGACTCTGGATGTGGGGGATCTCCTATAATCCCCCCAAGCAATTGTCATTTGCTTCATGACATTTTACAGGGTGTTGTATCCTTCATCACCTTACACTGTCGCTTCACCCTGGGGAGGACAATCGGTCTGAAATTAGTCAATATATGATTTATCTAGGTTGCCCCAACTATACACAACAGTCAAGCTCTGGATTCTCCTTTGACTGCAGAGGAGCCATGTACGGTCCTGAAAGAATTGCAACTTCATAAAGCCCCCAGTCCAGATGGCTTTTCCCTGCTTTACTATAAAACCTTTGCCAACATTCTAACCAATTCCTTCATCCAAATATTTAACGCAATACTGGGTGGGCGACTATACCTGTTATTTCCCAATACCCCTTTTACGCTATAGAGCTGCTAAAACAACCGCTAAAGCGCCAGTCAAGTTTGCAGTGCTTTAGCAGCATTTTAGCTGCGCCTTTCGGGGGCTTTTTTTTTTTTTTTAACCACATCAGTACCGGGCACGAAAACCCCTTTCCTGTCCAGGCCATTTTTAAGCTTTCAGTGCTCTCACACTTTGAATGACAATTACTCAGTCATGCAACACGGTACCCATATGAAATTTGTGTCCTTTTGGTGGTATTTAATCACTAGGGGGGGGGGGGTTATTTTTTGTGCTATAAATAAAAAAAGATTGAAAATATGCCTTTTTCTTTGTTTCGGTCATAAAATTTTGCAAATTGGTAATTTTTCTTTGTAAATTTTGCCCAAAATTTATACTGCTACCTATCTTTGGTAAAAATAACCCAAATAAGTATATATTATTTGGTCCTTGTGTAAGTTATAGAGTCTACAAGCTATGGTGCCAATCACTGAAAATTGATCACACCTGATATACTGACAGCCTATCTCATTTCTTGAGACCCTAACAAGCCAGGAAAGTAAAATACCCCCCAAATGACCCCTTTTTGGAAAGTAGACATACCAAGGTATTTAGTAAGAGGCATGGTGAATTTTTTTGAAGCTGTAATTTTTTCCCACAATTCTTTGCAAAATGGATTTTTTTTTTCTTTTCACAAAATGGTCATTGTAACAGGTTATTTCTCACACACAGCATATGCATACCCCAAATTACACCCCAAAACAAATTCTTCTGCTCCTCCAGAGTATGGAGATACTACATGTCTGAGACTTTTTCACAGCCTGGCCACATACAGAGGCTCAACATGCAGGGAGCGCCGTCAGGTATTCTAGGGACATAAATTACACATCTAATGTCATGAAGACCTATCACATTTTTGAAGGCCCTGGAGCACCAGGACAATGGAATTGCCCACAAAATGACCCCATTCTGGAAAGCAAACACCCCAACGAATAATCATTGAGGCATAATGAGTCTTTTGAACGGTTCATTTTTGTTCCAGTAGTTTTTGGAAAATGTGGGAAAAAAATTAAAACGCATTTTTTTTTACACAAAGTTGTCCATTTATTAGCTATTTTCAACACATAACATGTACATAGCAAAAATTACACCCCAAAATACATTCTGCTATTCCTCCTGAGTATGGATGGTGACACCACATGTGTGAGACTTTTACACAACCTGACCACATACAGAGGCCTAACATTGAACTAGCACCTTCAGGCGTTCTACAAGCATAAATTACACATCTCATTTCTCAACACCCTATTACACTTTTGAAGGTCCTGGAGCACCAGGACAATGGAATTGCCCACAAAATGACCCCATTCTGGAAAGAAAACACCCCAACGTATAATCTATGAGGCATAATGAGTCTTTTGAACATGTAATTTTTTTCCAGAAGTTTTTGGAAAATGTGGAAAAAAATGAAAACGCTTTTATTTTTACACAAAGTTGTCCATTTATATGATATTTCCAACACATAGCATGTACATAGCAAAAATGACACCCAAAATACATTCTACTACTCCTCCCCCCCCCCCCCCGAGTATGGCGATACCACATGTGTGAGACTTTTACAGGTGATGTTTACCCATGGGTGTCACTGACAGGTGATTGGCGATGGGCACTGATGGGTGACTGGCGGTGGTCACTAATGGGTGATGGGTGTCTGGCGGTGGTCACTGATGGGTGAGGGTGTCTGGTGGTGGTCACTGATGGGTGAT
>BLSH010218869.1:636692-655411 GCA_018402905.1 Glandirana rugosa
CCCTGGTTCACCCTGGTACCAGGGTCCGCCGTCAAGTTCTCCTCGCCGTGAAACGGCGGGGCGAGGAAAGGGGAAATAAAATGATACCCCTTCCCCGCCCAACGGCGAATAGTGTGTCTGTGACGCCCTCCCGCCCCCAACCCGTCGCCGCGGCGGCGACGACGACGACGGTAGATGCCGTGACGTCTCGCGAGCGACGGTACGGGCGGGTAGGAGAGGCGCCGAGGGGGGGACGACACAGTGCCTGCCAGTCGTGTCCTGTTTCAGTCGACTGGCAGACCTCGGTTGTCGCACTCCCCCCTCCTCCGACGTGCCTCTTTCGGTACGACCTCCCCATAGTAAAATAAAGGGGAAAGGAGCGGGGCGGCAAAGTGCCGCTCCTCTTGAACTGCCGCCTGGGACCATGGTCCCACTTGGTCCCATGGTAGGGCCGGCCCTGAAACATATGCATGTGACATAATTTTAGCAGGAAGACAGAACAGGGTTGTTACCTGGCACTGGCTGAAAAGATAGGGATGAGTCTTCCCTGCCGTCTGCTCGGGGTTGAGCCATTGAAGAGCTGAGGATTTTGGGGAGGTTTCAGAGCAGATTTCCACTATGGCTTCCTGCCCTCTGTAAATCAATATGGACATGTTACAAGTGAAGTGCAATGAAAACACATACAAGATAATTGCAGAACACCAATGTAGAAAATGATTCATCAACCTCTCAGGATATTTATAGAATGTGAGACCACATTTCTCGGCCAAGTTCTGAGCAGAAGTTAGTGAGCTGCATTAGTAGATTTTTAAATGAACATCCAAACTAAAATTCTCACAGTCCATTTGATGTCTATGAATGTTAATTAAAAGCACATTTCACTTGCTTCTAACATTCGATTTTGGAATGAAAGCAATTTCCCAAATGAAAACCACATTCCCAGTTGGAAATTTCAAGAAATACATTTCCATCCCTCTCCTTCAAATTTTCTCAACACTGTGTTTGAACACACACATTGACTTGACCCCACTAATGATTTAGAAATCTAATGAATGGTCCTAATTTTCAAAATACATTTTTCTAGTGTATAGCCAGCTTAACACTTTCCAGGGATCAGCATATGTCCCACCTACTTGCAGTTGCTACATCTACCCCCCCGCCATAGATAACATAGGCCTCCGCATCATCCCATCATCCCACAAACCTAGTACCTGGTAAGCTAGTTACATACAAGTCTTATTTTCTCTGTCCATCTACTCATACAAGGTCCACTGTGGATTATGCCACACGGTTTTCAGTACATTTCATATCCATTACCCCATTAATGTTTTTTTTAAATAAATTGGTTGTTTTTCCTAAGATAAATTAAGGGTATAAAATGAGAGAAAGGAAAGCCCCTTGTGTAATTTTTCAGCACAAGTGGAGTATAAACCAGAAAGAATGAAGATGAAAAAATTAACACACATTACGTGATGCTGCTAGGGACCGCTTTAGTGGTATATGTAACCTTAGGAATACTCCTAGTGAAAACAGCCATCTCCACGCAGATGTTACTAGGCAAGGCACTTGAATGCTGTAGGGCCCTGCTGCTCAACCTACGGCCCTTTAGTATATGATGTGTGGCCCTCGGACCTCCCACTGCTGTCAATCACAGCCAGTGAGCCAATGAGGAGAGAGCTGGGGCAGGGCCGAGCTGCAGGGCCACACCACAGCTCTAGGTGTCTTATGGACACAGAGCGGGCCTCGGGAGTGAACACACACCAGTGCCCACATAACAAATGGCTTGCTATTGAGGGCACTGGTAATGGGGGACCAGAGAAGAGGAGGTTCGGGACTGCTCTGTACAAAACAATTACATGGAGCAGGTAAGTATGACATGTTTGTTATTAAAAAAAAAAAAAAAAAAAAAAAAAAAAAGGTAGGGCGAAACTTTAAAGCGAAGTTCCAGCCAGGGTGAAAAAAAAAAATCAAAGGCAGCAGCTACAAATACTGTAGCTGCTGACTTTTAATATAGGGACACTTACCTATCCATGGAGCCCCCGATGTCTTCACCCAAAGCCGACCCTTCCATCGGCTCCGGGTGCAGGCGCCGACATACTTATCAAGGGAAACAGGAAGTGAAGCCTGTTTCCTACTGCATATGCGCAAGCCTGAATGATCCCGCTGTCTTCTGATACCTGGAGGGGGGGCGGAAGATTCGTAGATCGCCAAACAGAGATGCGGTGATCTTACACGAAAGATGGGAGTGGATACCAGGTTTTGACAGGTATCCGCTCCCCCGAAAGGTGCCAAACGTGGCAGCGGAAGGGGGGGGGGGGGGTTTGGGGGTGCGAACTAGCAGAGCTTCCACTTTTGAGTGGTACTCTGCTTTAATATTACTTTATCTTTGGTTATCCCAAGATTGTCTTTAAAACAAATTCAGGTTCTAGATTGACCAGATTAATAACAAATACATTGCCTGTAAAGACTGAAGTGAAACAAAACTACTGAGCAAGCAGCTTGTAGAACCGTCTGACCCAAACTTTGTACTTGGATCATAGTGATTAGGAATGTGCTGTAGACAAGACTGATAGGAAGGTAGTAAAACACACGCAATAAAATAGGTCATATCACTGCAATGAACAGTACTGCAAAACCAAAATCGTAAAATTCAAAGAAAAGTACAGTACAAAGAATAGAATAATCAAAACACACCTAGATAAATACTTTGTATCATTCACACAAGAGATTATCATAAATCGTATACACCAAAGGGTTCCTATTTAGTCAGAAAATGTCTGCTAATTACCACGTGAAATCAATAGCCCTATCTCTTGTTCTGCACTATAAAAAGTTAATAATCACTAATGTTCTGTACACAGTACAAGAAAAAGTTCATTTTTGTCCCCAGAAGCATGCAGAAAGTTTACCTTGTCAGTGGAGAGGGAAGAGAAATCTCAAGAGGAGTGCCTTTAAAACTGTGGCTTGCCCCAAAAGAAAACTTGGCCTCTTGTCCATTTACTGAAACTTTCTTTATGTCGAGGTCCTTGGTATCCAAAATCTAAGAATAAAATAGAGGAGTCAGAAAAGATCACCAAGCCTGCGTTGATTGCTGATTTATAGATACAAAATGAATGGCTAAGTCATGTGTTTCAAGATCGAATTAGAACAAAATATATTCAAAACTGTCCAGTGATTCCATAAAAAATAAAGCCAAGTGACAGTTTATAGACCACTTTATGGTAAGTGCATACAAATTCACTGTATGTTCAGTGTGCACCATGCAATTTCCCTGTGATTCTCGCACCTGCAAACACACTGTGGGTTTAAATGCATGGGGGGGGGGGGGGGGGTGCGGTGCCATTAGGAATGAATGGCATCCCCGTGCATCTCTACAGAGCAGTGCATTTTGGCTGCGGGTGATTGCGGGATCGGCCACACCCGCAACCGTATGAACCTAATTTAAATGCTTACCAGAGCCTGATGTTGACCCAGCACTGTGCACATCTGCAGCAGCTCTTCTCCCCTCTCTCCCTCCTCACAGAAGACCCTGCAGCACTGGGCAGGCTGAATGTATCAAGTTAATCAATCAATAAACTTGGGTACAACCAGCCTGCCGGATTCTCTCGCAATAAATACTGTCTTCTCCCAGCAGGACGGCTTCACCCAACCTCCCCGTCGGGAGAAGACAATGGCTCGGCAGGAGGGATTCCCGCATCAACACGGTCTGTGTTGATAGGGAAACAATTTCTTTCCTGCAAACCATGGTTGCAGGAAAGAAATTTGCACCAGCCTTAGTGGTTAGCACTGGGGTCCCCAGTTTGAATTCTGGTCAGGACACAACCTGCATGGAGTTTGCATCTTCTCCCTGTTTTTTGTCAGGCATTGCCATTTTCTCCTACACTCCCAAAGATATGCTGGTAGGTTTCTTGGCTCCTGTCAAACTTGGCTCTAGTGTAGTACGTGTATGAATAAATTTGAGGCAAAAATCCTAAATTGTAAGCTCCTTGAGAACAGAAACTGATGTGAATGATTTTGTCCTACAGGTAAACTTATAATAAGGCAGGAGAAGCTCTCCCTCCCGAAGTCTTCTGGGACACATGACAGGTCCTAGAAACTTCGGCCAAGTCACAGACCGTGGCGCCACTCGTGCAGTTGGCAACCGGCTGTGAAGCCGCAAGCTGTCATATCTGGGTGCCCAAAGAAGAGATGCCGGTACCGCCACAGGAGGACACGGGGAGAACACAAGGCAGGTGAATGCAGGTGTGGCCCGGTGGTCCGGGGAGCGGCGGCATGGAGGTCCGATGAGTGGCAGCCCACGTGTGGGGAGTGGCGGCTCCGGTGTCCGCTTCTCCTTCTCCTACTGTTCCTAAACGCCAGGCATCCAATAGGATCACCTGATGCTTAGGCCAAATCGGGAAACCAGGTCTTACAGACCTGGCTCCTGATTGGAGGGGAGGAACGGTAGTGTGAAAATAGCGAAAATTCATTTGCTATGGTCCCACAATAGGGTGGGATCGGGGCACACCCTCTGCTCCCCAAGCCCACCCTATTTTGAAGCCTATTAGAGCCTCGGGCTCTAATCAGGTGCTTCAAAAAAAAAAAAAAAAAAAAAAACACACACTCCCTCCCGGCGTCGGGATAGGGGGGGGAGGGAGGCAGCAACCTTGTGCCCTTAATGCATGGGTTGCCACTGCTTGCCTGAGAGTTCAGAAAAAAAGTGGGTAGAGAGCTGAAAGTTACACTCTGCAGAGCTCAGGGAGGAGAGCTGATTGGAGGGAAGGGACACATCCCCCTTCACACAGCACACAGGAACAGAGCTGTGGCTGTCAATCAGCTGGAGCTCCCTCCCGTCACCATTTTTCTCTTGGTGTCAGGAAAACTTCATGCTGATAGCAAAGGAAGGAAGCAGCAGACAAAAGTCACACTTAAAGCGGAGTTCCACCCAAAAGTGGAACTTCCACTTTAAAAAGGAAGGTGACCCCCCTGACATGCCACAATTGGCATGTCATTTTTTTTGGGGGGGGGGGGGCGGGACCCTGTTTTCACAGGGTCCCTGTTCCACTTCCTCTCCTGGCGCCGTGGAACCGGAAGGAAGTTCACCTTCCTCCCCCTCCCACCCGCCGATCTTCAGGGACACGTCACAGGTCCCAGAAGATAAGTCAGCCATTCACAGCGCGCAGCGCGACTCGGGCATGCGCAGTGCGCGCCCGGCTTTAAAGCCAAAGCCGGGTGCCCAAACCTGTGATGTTGGCACCATACGGAGGAGGGGGAAAAGAGCACAGCTGTGGGTGACTGCATCGCTGGAGCCTGGGACAGGCGAGTGTCTGATTGTTAAAAATCAGCAGCTACACTTTTTGTGGCTGCTGACTTTTAATATGGTGAAACTCCACTTTAATGCCCTAGATTGAGAAAAACACACACTATAAAGCAGCCATTCTCAACCTTTTCAACACAGAGAAATAATTTTAGAGTCTCAGGGAACCCCTGTTAAATATTATTACATCTTCAGCTAATGATATTTATTTGTTCATATTTCATGTCTGAGGTTTACAACCACTTTAACAGAAAACCTTCTATATTAAAGATCTTCACATCTGGCGAACATCATCTACCATCTACGGCTAGTCTGAGTGGGTAGGAGCATAGACATAGGCGTGCGCACAGGGTGTGCTGGCACACCCTAATCACCCCATGTGTAGATCTCCCCCTTACTGGCTCTGCCATACGACAAATGTTTACACACTTCTCTTTCACTGTGTCGGCAGGGATATCAATGTGCCGGGGTGTGTTTGAGCTTTAGGGTGCACACCCTAATGCAATAGGCTGTGCACACCAATGAGCATAGATAACACATTTTCCCATTGCACAGAAAACACAAAAACTTTGGATAAAGACATTTGACTGGTGGATCGGAGAAATGAGGTCAAAAAGGTAAATATAATTATAAACCACATATTGCTACCCAATCCACCAGTTTCTCCTTACTGGATAAACACCAAACTGCAGAGTTTACAGTTTTCAGTAAATACTAC
Organism: Glandirana rugosa; assembly: GCA_018402905.1. Taxonomy (NCBI): domain Eukaryota; kingdom Metazoa; phylum Chordata; class Amphibia; order Anura; family Ranidae; genus Glandirana; species Glandirana rugosa. The sequence goes on from BLSH010218869.1 coordinate 642,686, forward strand.
AACTAGGGTTACCACCTCATCCCTTTAAACCCGAACACATATGAATGACACAGGTTCTAAGGCTAATTTAATAAAGATGAGGCACCAAGTGAGTTTAATTACCACCTTATTCAGCCATACAACCAGTGTAATTAATGTGTTCGGGTTTTAAAGGGATGAGGTGGCAACCCTAACTACAACACCTATTTAAATCCAAAATTTCCAACATGGTTTGCTGCTAAAACTGAAAACCACTCGCACAGTTAAGCCTGCAAGCTGGTTTCAACACCAAGGAAGTGCACGTCAAGTTCAAACGCAAAAAAATAGTCCACTATAATAGGTATTTTCACAACAACTACACCCCCTTAGCTATATACCTCTTGAACAGCTAGAAGTGAATCACATTCAACTGGCTTTAGTTTGCCATGTTATAGACGTCTTACCACTCAGAACAAGTCCAGTGGGATGTGACTTACTAATTCTAGCTATACCAAGATATGGATAAGTGAGAACCTTCACAGGCATAAAAAAACAAAAAAAAAACAAAAACAAAAAAAAAAACAACAACAACAACACACTATAGATTTAGGCCCCTTTCACACATACGGACCGTTTGTCTGTTTTTCATCCATCCGTTGACGGATGAGAAAACGGACATCAATGCAACTCTATGGAAAAACGGATGACAGCGGATGATCATTCATTTGCATCCGTTTTCATCCACTTCCGTCAACATCCGTTTTTTTGAACGGATGAAAGCCCTATTCTTCATCCGTCCAAAAAACGGATCGGACGAAAAACGGATGTAAACGGACGAACGGGCAGTTTTTCATCCGTTTTTGCATTGGTAATGGATGTAAAAAAAACTGATGAAAACCTTATGACCACAGATGAAAAAAAAAAAACGGATGAACAAACGATGAATACTTCATCCGTTTTGATGTGACGGAACTGATGAACGGTCCGTATGTGTGAAAGGACCCTTAAGCTCCGATTGATGCTTAAAACTCATTCACCTTCATACATTAGCCAAGAAAAAAAAAAGAAAAAACTGACCATTTGAATGTAACAAATGTTCAGGTCTGGTATTACATGGGGCCCCCCAGAATTCAGCCAAAGACTCAGTTATCCCATCTCATTCATATCACCAGTAACCACAGCATCCCCCAACTAACCCTTCACCCACACATGCTCCCCAGGTAGCTCCCTGCAGAAAGGAAAAACAACTTCTTCACTCTTACTTGCAGTTCTTCCGCCCCGCAGGAAGCAAGATGGCATCCTATACCAGGGACGTTTGCCACCGTAGCTCCATGATTATCTACAGCATTCATGGGGTATCAGGAGGAATGGACAATACTGCACCTGGCATAGCCAATCCAGTCAACACCAGCAACTGCAACTCCAGAGAGAACGGCAGGTCGCCAGCTGAGATGGCGGTCTATCAGTAAATGTGGGGGTTGTAACAGGCAGGTAGTGAGGAGTAGAGAATGGAGTGGGAGGATTGGTGATCAGGCAACAGAGGTAAGTAGATCTGAATTTGAGGCAGGCCTCGACAAACCCCAGGCGCCAGGTCGCCATGGCGACCAGAAATCGCGTCCTGGCGAGTGACTGCCGTTTCTTCTCTCCCCATGGTAAAACAGCTGTCAGATTCAGCGAGAGCCGAGAGTTCTCTGCTTCATCTAACAGCTGTTAAACTTGGCCCGCTGCCCGGGATATTTGCTTCCACTTAGACTGAAGAAAAGTAACAAACAGGCTGCCTGGAATAGTTGTTGAGAGTTAGAAGAATAAACACAACAATGTATCTTATGGTTCTTTCAAAGCAATGATCTCCGGGCTATCAGGAAAGTTTAACCATTTAAAGGCTAAATCCTCTCTCACATTAGTGGTTTACAATTAAATATCCAGTGTTTTCTGCTAGAAAATGACTTGGAACCCCCAAACATTATATATTATTTTTTAGCAGAGACCCTAGAGAATAAAATGGCGGTTGCTGCAATATTTTATGTCACATGGTATTTGCGCAGCGGTCTTTCAAGCGCAATTTTTTGGAAAAAAATACACTTTTAATGAATAAAAAAAAACTAAACAGTAAAGTTAGCCCATTATTTTTTTGTATAATATGGAAAATAATGTTACACCGCAAGAAACGTGACCTTTATTCTAAGCAACAAAATTGTGATAAAGCCCTGTGTGCCATCAACAATTACCACTCTATGTGCAGCTGGGCTCCAGTATTTCATGGTGACTGGAAACCCACCAGAGCAATGAAAAGTCACTGTGGGGGACACACATGTAGGCAGGAAGTGGCTGCAAAGAGGCAGCAGAAGATCAGCAGCGCTGGAATACTTTTCACCTTTTTTTTTTGTATTTTATTTACAATGTCACTAAGGCTTTGTTTAGATGTGCAAGTTGGGTGGTAATAATGTGCAGTAGAGACATGTTTTTGCCACCCTTAAGCTCCATTAGGCAGGAGATGAGGGCGTTTTACATGCCGCAGTCACAATGCATTCAGCATAATAAGGAGTTTCCCCTATAACAGATTTTTTAGTGTCACTCTTTCTGGCCAGCCTATAACCCTGATGTAAGGGTGGAGTTATTGACTGGCTGCTCTGCTGTGAGTAAGTTAGGGTTAGGGGCACAAATTACTTGTCTTACCCCTAACGCTGACAACCCCACACTACGCTATAAAAAACTGGCTCCTAACTTTTTTAGCCGGCTCCTAGATTCAAGGCAAATTTGTCAAGCCCTGATTTGAGGGGTGCCGAGCAGAAAGTCTGGAGGGGTTATACAAAGTAGGAAGAGCATGGTGATCGGGTGGAAGGAGATGCTGATGGAACATGGTGACATGCAGGAAGTGCAGGGTGACAGGAAGCGAGATGTGACCGACAGGCTGATCAGCACTATAAAGCTACATCCACTGAGTGGAAAACCGCACCAAAAATGAAACATGCGAAACTTTTGAAAACACACCACACCCACAGCGCAGTGGTGTGAAGCGCCCCATAGGATTAATGCACACACCCAAGGATGCCTTCACACTGCTCTGTATTAAAATCACAGTAAAAATGCATATGCGTTTTTGACATGATTTTGCTGCGTTTCTGGAGCATTTTTTGGTTGCCTGCCCTTGTGAAAAAACTAAAGCAATTCAAAAATGCCCCAAAAAAGCAAAACGCAGTGTGTTTTTGTTGTGCATTTGCCGCGTTTTCCATTAATTTCAATGGAGAGCTGTGTTTTTGGTTTTCAAAACTGCACAAAAAGATGCAGCATGCAGGACTTTCCAAAATGCACCGCACCCGTAGTGCAGTGGTGTGAAGAGCCCTATAGGATGTAAAGGGAAAAATTCTTTGTGTTTTTTTTTTTTGTAAGGTAAAAACGCAGGAAGAACATAGTGTGAAAAGGCCTTAAGTGTACTGCAGAGACACCTGATGCGCTGCCTTTTTTTGTGCGTTGACTGGGCCGCCTCCTCCAAAAAAAAAAACACGCCAAAGAAGCTCATGTATCAAATTTTGCCACAGAGCCAGGCGCGTTTGGTGTTATGTTTTTTGCCGTGATTTTCATGCATTTTCTCACACAACAAAACGCTGCAAAAATATACTTGTGTGTGAACAGGATCTTAACCACTTCCTTACTGGGCACTTAAACCCCCCTCCTGCCCAGACCAATTTTAGGCTTTCAGCGCTGTCGCATTTTGAATGACAAATTACGCGGTTGTGCGATGTTGTACCCAAACAAAATTTTTATCATTTTTTTCACACAAATAGAGCTTTCTTTTGGTGGTATTTGATCCCCTCTGCGGTTTTTATTTTTTGCGCTATAAACAAAGAGCGATGATTTTGAAAAAAGAACAATATTTTTTAATTTTATGCTATAATAAATATCCAAAAAAAAAAATATAAAAAAGAAAATTATTCATCAGTTTTGGCAGATATATATTCTTCTACATATTTTTGTTAAAAAAAATTGCAAATCGGCGTATTTTGATTGGTTTGCACAAAAGCAATTGCGTCTACAAACTATGGGAATAGATTTATGGCGTTTTTACTATTTTTTTTTTTTTTTTTTTTACTAGTAGTGGCAGCGATCTGCGATTTTTTTATCGGGACTGCGATATTGCAGCAGACATGTCGGACGTTTTTGACACATTTTTGGGACCAATGACATTTTTACAGCGATCCGAAATTTAAATGTCCACTGATTACTGTGTAAATGTCATTGGCAGTGAAGGGTTAACCTGCAGGGGGCAGTGAAGGTGTTTACATTGGCGGTTCCCCGTTCTGAGGCTGCTACAAGTGATCGGCGGGTCTCGGGCGGACAGGGTCAGAGTCTGCAGGTGTCCCAGACCTGCTTTCTGCTTACAGTCTCCACTGGTGACCTTACCAGCACAGGACAAAAAAGGGATTTTATTAAAACTTACAGTAAAATCCTTTTCTCCGAGTTCACTGACAGACGCAGCTCTCCATTACGTGTGGGGTTTATGCTGGTCTCACCAGGAGTTAACTAGGCAGGGAAAAGAAACAGCTGGCCCCTCCCATGGGGCCGTCCTCTCTTTCCACATAAACCCCCTCCATAGTATAGCTCATCAGTTCGTACACAAGCCATACAAAGAACAGCGCACAGAGGGGTGGGTGCTGCGTCTGTCAGTGAACTCGGAGAAAAGGATTTTACGGTAAGTTTTAATAAAATCCCCTTTTCTCCTGTCGTTCACTGACAGACGCAGCTCTCCATTACGTGTGGGGATGTCCCCAAGCTGTGTCAAAAAGAGGGGTGGGTAAACGTTAACAACAGTACCCAACAGAACCTCTAAGATGGCACCAGACGCGCCTACACTGCCGCCTGCAAAACTTTGCGGCCAAAAGCAGCATCCGAAGATGCAAACACATCAACTTTATAAAACTTAGTGAAAGTGTGAACCGAGGCCCAAGTGGCCGCCTTGCACACCTGTGACACCGAGGCCTGGTGTCTAAAAGCCCAGGAAGTGCTAACAGCCCGGGTAGAATGAGCCGTGACCAGAAGAGGAGGAACCTTGCCCCGAACAGAATACGCATGGGTCACAGTCTGTCTGATCCAACGAGAGATCATAGCCGAGGAAGCCGCCAAACCTTTGCGCGGACCCTCAGTCAGCACAAACAAGGCATCAGCTTTGCGAAAAGAAGCTGTAGCAGACAAATACACTCTTAAGGCCCTCACTATGTCCAAAGCATGCAATTCAATTTCTTTTGGGTGCGATGGACGAGGGCACAATGAAGGAAGGACAATATCTTCATTAATGTGAAAGGAAGAAACCACCTTCGGAAGAAAGGAAGGAGAGGGTCGCAAGACCGCCTTATCCTTATGCAGGACTAGGTAGGGAGACTTGCACGAGAGTGTTGCTAATTCAGACATCCGTCTGGCGGAAGTGATGGCTACTAAAAAATCCACCTGCTGCGAGAGCAGTTGTAAGGAAATCTCCCTGATATTCTCATAAGGCGGTTTCTGAAGTACAGAAAGCACCAAATTTAGATCCCACGGAGCCATCGGAACCTTCACCCGAGGCGCCACATGTCGCACACCTTGAACAAAGGTACGAATCAACGAGTGTGAAGCCACAGGTCTCTGGAAAAGAACTGCCAGAGCCGATATCTGACCCTTGAGAGTATTCAAAGCCAGTTTTTTGTTCAGGCCCTGCTGCAAAAAAGTCAGGACCCTGGATACAACATAAGAGCGAGGGTTATGACCCTCCGCCTCGCACCAAGCTATATAAGCCTTCCAGGTGCGGTGGTGAATCTTGCAGGAAGTACACTTGCGAGCCTTCAACAATGTAAGGATCACCGAGTCAGCAACTCCCGTCTCTTAGCACCTGGGACTCAATAGCCAAGCCGTCAAAGCCAGCGAGAGTAAAGCAGGGTGCAAGATGGGCCCCCGAGACAGAAGATCGTCTCTCAGTGGGAGCCGCCTGCCACCATTTGCACCACATCGGCGTACCAAGTGCGCCGAGGACAATCTGGAGCCACCAGGATTATTGGTATTCCCTCCGCCACTATCCTGCGGATCAATCGCGGTAACAGTTTTATCGGAGGGAAGGCGTACAGAAGTCGGTAACGGCCCCAGGGGGCCACCAGAGCGTCCGTGGCCACTGCCAACGGATCCTTCGTTCTGGACACAAAGGTCTCCACCTTGTGATTGAACCTAGACGCCATGAGATCCACGTCCGGCGTCCCCTATCTGCGGCAAATCTGGTTCAACACCTCCGGGTGGAGGGACCACTCTCCCTGGTCCAGCATCTGGCGACTGAGAAAATCCGCCTGCCAGTTCTCCACACCTGGAATGTAAATGGCAGAGATTGCCGGCGACTGGTTGGCGACACCGACTATTTCTGCAGGTTGAGCAACCAGCCGAAATCCTGCAGCGAGGTCATTGTGATCCTTACATTCTCCTCCAGAGTCGAGGCGGACTCCGCTCGCAGGAGCAGGTCGTCTAGGTAGGCCACTACCGCAATGCCTCTGTCGCAGCAACGCCAACACTGGGGCTAGCAGTTTTGTGAAAACTCGGGGTGCTGAAGCCAGACCGAAGGGGAGTGCCACGAATTGAAAATGGAGGTCTCCCACTGCAAAGGGCAGGAAGCGCTGATGCCGTGGACAAATGGGTACATGGAGGTACGCATCCCTGATATCCAGAACGCCAGAAATTCCCCCTGATGGAGGGCGGCCACAACCGAGCGGATAGATTCCATCTGGAATTTCCACGCCCTGACATACCGGTTCAGGGTCTTTAGGTCCAGTACTGGCCGAAACCCCCCCTCTTTTTTGGGAACCACGAATAGATTTGAGTAGAAACCTCGAAACCTCTCTTCTGAAGGCACTGGCACAATCACTCCTTGGTCTGAAAGTGCTTGAACAGCCCCGAAAAGGGCCTCCCAGCAATCCTGTGGGAGCCCTAAGTTTGATGGGAAGAACCTGTCTGGGGGTAGAGTGTTGAACTCTATCCTGTACCCGGCGGACACCACTTCCTGGACCCAATGATTGGGAATGTGAGCCAGCCACCGGTCTGCGGACCCCAGAAGACGTCCCCCCCACCTGAAACCCGGATGGGAGCAACCCATCAGGCTGAGGAGGACTTGTCTTCCGCCTTTTCGGTTTTGCGCTGCCACTGCCGCTTTCCGGCCCCTGCAGCGACCTTACCGGGACGGGTCCCCTTACCTGTTGCGCTCGAGGCGAGAAAAAACCTCTTCTGACCCAAGGGAGGGGGCCCCTGTCTACGGCAAAACTCGTGCCTCCGGGGCTCTGGAAGGAAGGTACTCTTACCTCCCGTAAAGTCCTTAATGATCTCATCCAAACGTGGACCAAATAGACGTCCACCCTGAAAAGGGAGGTCAGCAAGACATTTTTTGGAAGCATGGTCGCCAGACCAAGAATGCAACCAAAGTATCCGTCTGAGGATAAACGGCAAAAATCGATATCCTGGATAACATCGGCAGTAAATCAACGGCCGCATCACAAAGGTACTTGAACCCTTAGAGCAAAAACTCAGCCCTCTGCGGTGCATCCATCAGGCGGCTGCATTCCAGATCAGACAGGAGCTCTGCCATACACTCATACAGATGTTGAGCCGCCATGGCGGACGCCAGGGCTGGCCGCACGGCAGAACCTGCCACCAGCAAAAGCGACTTTAACAGCGCCTCTGTTTCCTAGAGGACCCACACGCATACGCAGAAGACTGCGATTCACCATCCTGGCTCAATTGCAGCGTAGTGCGAATGCCAGCGATAATGGCGACGACCAGCGCTTTTTCGCACGCAGCCGCCGCCCCTTGATCCTCTTCACCGTCCGATGGGCCCAGTTCCCCATCAGATAGGTCCACTGGGGTCCCTGAGACCCGAGGCCACTTCCGGATCAGAATCCTCCCCCAATGAATAAGGGGGAGGAAGGGGACGCTTCTTGAGGGCCTGTTGGGCGACCTTCGCCCGAGGAAGAAATTCACTAAAGACCGCCCGCAGCTGGTCCAAAAATGCCCCTTGCGCAGATTGCGCTGCCGCTGATGCCTCCTCAGCAGGTTCAGCAGTGTAATCTGCCATTGCTTTGCCCCCAGACCCCTCTCAGTGACACGCACAAGAGGATGAGGCACCCCCACACTGTCGCACACCACCTCCCTACAGCGCACCAGCGCCGTCCGATCACCACCGCTCCACAGAGAAGGGAAAACGCTGCACACACGTTTTTGCAGAGACATGTGGTCAAAATGGCCGCCGTTAGACACTAGAGGCCGAAACCCCCTGTACAGAGACGTGCAGTACCGCAAACGGCCGCTCTGAGCGCTAGAGGGAAAGTCCCATAGGCCAAATATGTCTGCGGCTATGGCAAAATGGCAGCGGTTCGCCGCAAAATGGCGGCCGATCGCCACATGGCGGCGAAAACAAAATTGCACGGCGCAGACGGACGGGGTGCGGTGCGGGGGTAGGGGGGTGTGAAGGGGGGGCAGGAGCTCCACGCGCCCCTGCCGGTGGTCCCCCTTCTGCCCCTGAAAAGGGGGGAAGGGAGGAACTCTCACTCACCACTCCAGACGAGCACCATGGGTAGCCACCCAGTCGCAGACTTTCCACCTCTGCAGGCCAGAAAAAAATCGCCCTACCGAATCGCATCCAGACTGGGCGTAAGTAGGGATCACCCCAGGCCACCCGCATGGAACGGGCACTATGCGGCGGGTCCGCATACTGCGGGACTGGCTCGCATCAGTCGGCCAGGTCGGAGAAACTACAGAGCCCATGGACTCTCCATGCCCCAACCGGCTTCTTGATAGCAGATCATCTTGATAGAAGACAATAAAGTAAAATAAAATAAAAAGAATGGTCACAAACAGGACCGCAATTCCCCTAAAGGGAAGCCAGGTCAACTCCTTGCAAACTAGGCATTGAAACTGATGAGCTATACTATGGAGGGGGTTTATGTGGGAAGAGAGGACGGCCCCATGGGAGGGGCCAGCTGTTTCTTTTCCCTGCCTAGTTAACTCCTGGTGTGACAAGCATAAACCCCACACGTAATGGAGAGCTGCGTCTGTCAGTGAACGATAGGAGAAAATGGCTTCCACCATCTTCTCTGTAGCCCTGAAAGGTCGAGTAGTGCGGATCCTGGTCTGACGCTGTGGATCGGATGCCTCACCTGGGACAGTGCATGGAGCTTGCAGCCCCAACCACCAGGAGAGTGTTTGCTAACAATAACATGGCTGCCCTGCAAGCATCAGGACACCACTAGACCACACTGTCCCCCGGAAGACTCACTGAGTCAAAATCCCACACTATCAGTGTACCTGAACTACAGGCATGCTGCTGACCAGACTCCCATGGAGTGAGGGTGTCTCCTGGAGTAAAAATTCAAGGCTCCCTTCCAGGGCAGTCTGAACAAGCCCAAGCTACATGCATCCCCAGGTTCACTGCCCCTGTTCTGGGATGCTGTAGCCTGGAGGCCCCTGCCGCCTAGCACGAAGGTCAGAGAAAAATAACAAACAAACTTCTTCAGAGTTCTTGTCAGGCCGAAGGAAACACATATACTGAGGTACTACTGGTGAGTGGTCTTTTTTGTGGTGTGGATCATGTGTTTCCTGTTGGGTGGGAGGAGCCTCTCTCTGTAAGCCGTCCTGGAAGATGACTAGGAAATATATATCTATAAAGAATTATCAAAAATAATAATACAATTTATTCAATAATGTAATCAAGTCCAAAACACTGAAATTTGCTGAGTTGCAGAATTGTCGCTGTCGTCACTTTCAGTGTCTGATGTTGAATTTCCCCACAAATCAGTATCACTCAATTCTGCAAGTGATTCTTATTTACTATCGCTGTTTTCTAGTTGGTCTAAAACCGCTTTTGACGTAAAGGGACGCTTTTTGGATGCCATGGACATTCTCAAGTTTCCAGGCAGAAAGAATGGCATATATAATATTAAAGTGCATGCAGGGCACTGGACAAAACACTAGGGACAAAGGGGATGTGAAATGATTTCATACAGTAATGTAATCTTACATGTGTTAAGTGTGTTTCAATTTTTGAATTTACCGCTGGGCTTCGTCCCAATGCGACGCGACGCTCGCAGGGAACGGAGCCCAAAACCTAGAGGCATCGGGCATAAGATGACATCGCAGGATCCAGGGTAAGTAACTTTGCCTGGATCCTGTAATGCGATCCCAAGTGTGGCTCAGGGTTACTGCTTTTGGTAATGAAAACTCACCCCGAGACACACTCAGGAATACCGCCAGGGAGGCTAAAGGACCCCTGTCAGTTTTAATTGCTGTCTGTGTCCCCTTTAGGAAGATTCGTTCTATTTGTCCTGTGTTTACCATGATCATTGAATGCGAAAGAAAACCCCAAAATTTGGGTTGTCCCCAGAAGTAATAGAGGGGAAAAAGTCCAATGGGGGCACTAGTTCTGGTGACCTGGGGGTCCCCTAGGGATCCCCTCTCACTTCCTGTTTTGGCTATGGGACAGGAAGTGAAGGGATTTCTTCCCAATGGGACACAGATGACAAAAAATAAACTGACGGAGGTTATGACCTTCCTTTACTATATCCAAAATGAAAAAAAAAAAAGTTATGCATATAGTTCTCCTTTAAAAGCTAAATCTGCAAATGTTTTCTTATATATTTTGGGGACTTCAGTGGCGAGATCTGTTCACCTGAGTATCCAAAGCTGGATGGGCCCAGCCATTATAAAGAGATAACACGCTGACTTTTGGAGTACTAAGTTATTTTATATTATAGAGAATGCAACAGGAGGAGAATCTACTTAAAATATTATATAGAAATGGTAACCCAGAAGGTTATAGTGAAAATTAATAAAAAATGAACCAAAAAGCCCTTCACAGAACCAGCACAGAGCATTCTTATACCAGAAGGTAATCATGCCAATCACATGCCCCAAAAATCAGAGGATTAGCCCTCGTTTGTGGACAGTGGGTGGAGCCACCCAAGTCTTTCTTTTCTGTCTACACATCGAAACCCCTGGTGTATAGTATACAAACCGCCTATTATAGGGGTTTTTTTTACTAACTTTACACAGCGGTTTCGGGCTTTTTGGTCATCCATTTAATCAGTGCTTGGAACAGTAGAGCCTTCTGTAAAAGAGATTGGTTTTAAGAATCTTATCAAGGTGTGAATGACTTATAAGTGTATATCTATGTAGAGTGCAAACAGGTTTTCTTATTTCATACATAGCTTTTCTTCCTGCTCACTAGTGTTGCACAATGGCGACGCTTGTTTATCCTTCCACTTCGCTCTCTTCCTGAAAAAAAAGTGCTAGATCCCTGTTACATAGGCGGACATGTGATTGAATCAGCCATGCTAGGTTACTCCAACTGAAACATTTCAACAACCATGTCTTGTTTTGTAACTCTGTAAGAGTGAAGCATTTCTTGCTAAATCTCGCATTACAAAAATAGTAATTTAAACCTGGAAAAAATACTAAACTTTAAAAAAAAGATTTTCCACCAGGACGTCTAAAAAGGATATAAAAAGATGAAATTTTATATAATATATATATATATATATATATATATATATAAAAATTTTCAATACATATAGGCATAACCACACACTGACCGAAGGGGCAATTTTACACATTAAAGAGAACCTGTTCAACATTTTAGGCAAGGTAAAATTACATTTTAAGCTAAACTCTGTAATCACAAAGTAGGTACCAATACATATTTGGGGCACACATAAAAATTATATTCTGGTATCATACCAACAATGACCAATGTTCACAAGGAAGTGCCTGACAGCCCTGAACAAGCATGCTGGGAATATAAAGTTGGTCAATCATGGTTTGCCCCAGCAGAAGCAGATGCCAGTACCATCTGTTAGCATTACCCTAAACATGAACACTTAGATTTCCAGGTAAAGGGAGACATATTTGCAAAGGGATGTTATGGCAAGCAGATATGTGTGGCTGCAGAGGTCAGTAAGAGGTAGAGAAATCTGGGGGAAGAAGTTATAAAGGGGTGCAGAGCTCAAAAAGAGGTGCACACACATGTAGGAGCAGATATCATAAAGGAGTACAGATGCACATGGGAGCAGAGATCAGTAAGAGATGGAGAAATCTGGGGGCCAGGGTTATAAAAGGGCACAGACACGAGTGGGTGCACAGATCAGAAAGGGGTGCAGACATGCGTGGGTGCAGACATGCGTGGGATCAGAAAGGAGTGCAGAGATTCATGGGTGAATAGATCAATATGGGGTGCACACACATGTAGGAGCAGAGATCAGAAAGGGGTACAGGTGCGCATGGGAGCAGAGATCATTAAGAGGTGGAGAAATCTGGGGGCTGGCAGGGCCGATCCTAGGGTCACAGACGCCTGGGTGCAGAAATATTTCTGGCGCCCCCACATGGGCGTGGTCATATTAATAACTCCTCCCCTTTGCAAACGTTTCTATGGCAGTCACATAAACACAGAAATGCTCCCCTAAGGAGTCTTTGTTCCCATAATATCCTCCCACGATCTCATAACAATAAACAAAATACAGGAAGAGAAGCAGAGTACTGTAATGGGACCTGGAGCGGGTACACAGAGAGGGCTTCTGTTAGAGAGTCTGTTAGAAAGAGCCCCCAAACATACTGCAGACGTGGTACAGGAGATGGTCAGAGACTGCAGACATAGTACAGGAGATGGTCAGAGAATGCAGACATAGTACAGGAGATGGTCAGAGACTGCAGACATAGTACAGGAGATGGTCAGAGACTGCAGACATAGTACAGGAGATGGTCAGAGACTGCAGACATAGT
>BLSH010218869.1:658305-676139 GCA_018402905.1 Glandirana rugosa
CCAGTGTATGACACTCAGAGGGGGAGCGGCTTCAGCCTGTGTGCAGCTTTGTAGCATCGCCGCAGCTCCTCTTCTGAGTGTCATCCACTGGACAGAGCGGCTCTTCTCATCTAGCAGCCGCCGCCTCCGGGAAGCTGCCTGGCTGTGATCAGCCCTGAAAAAGTGGAGAGGAGTGAAGGGAGAACTTTCACAGTTCGGCGCCCTCTCCCTGCGGCGCCTGGGTGCACTGCACCCCGCGCACCCGCCCAGGATCGGCCCTGGGGGCTGGGGTTAGAAAGGTGTGCAGACAGACACATATGGGAACAGAGATCAGAAAAGGGTGCAGATATTTGAATGAATCAGGAAGAGATCTTAGGTGAATGTGGCAGAGATCAGACCTAGGTGAATGTGGCAGAGATCAGATCTAGGTGAATGTGGCAGAGATCAGATCTAGGTGAATGTGGCAGAGATCAGATCTAGGTGAATGTGGCAGAGATCAGATCTAGGTGATCAGAACTAGGTGAATGTAGCAGAGAACAGTAATAGATCTAGATGGAAGTAGCAGAGATCAGGAATAGAATAAACAAAGTGTAGTGGGTATGGCACTGCCAAATATGTGCAAAAAAGCAAATCCAAAATGTCTTGTGATTTAATAAATGTGCACTGGTGAATATAGCTCACAAACTATATATATGGTATATAAGTAATGGTGTAAAATAGATGCAGTGTACAAACGATGCAGATGTAATTCTATGTAGAAATATATTAAAAAATATATAAAATATAAAATCAATATAAGCAAAACAATAGAACTTTATAGGTCATGCAAGGACTATGCAGCCTCTTACTGCACTAATCACTGTTGTTGTGGCAGCGATCAAACAGTGCTTATGGACTGCAAAACAAGAAGGGATGAGTGTTTATATAGCAGTAATATAGCTTTAAGACCATCTACTGGCAGTGATAGACCGTACAATGCTCAGGCAATCCAGAGAAGGGGATGGAAATAGTTCAATATGTGGTGGGGGTGAGAAGGTGGAGCAGGTAAGGCAAAGGTGCAATCGTGCTCCCCTCCACACACACCCAACTCGCCGGGCTCTTGTATCCAGGATCGGCAATGGGACCGGAGAAATCTCGTATCTCAGTTTCCCCAAAGGGTCCTGGAGGCTCGGTGCAGACAGTCCGGAGTAATCACATGTAACGCAAAGACTCCATAGTTCAGGGTGTCAAAAAGCAAACTATAATAAATGGACATATACACTCACTTGCCGTAAGAGAAGTCAGGCATGGAAACCGGAAGTTCCGTGCGTTCCACCAAATGGTTTATTGGAAGTGCGTATGACGCTCTTATCTCCGGCTTACGCGTTTCGTCATAGAGACGTCACGTAAACGGTGGCAGCTTCCGATGACGTCTCTATGACGAAACACGTAAGGCGGAGCCAAGGGCGTCATACGCACTTTCAATAAACCGTCGCCTGAGCATTGTATGGTCTATCACTGCCAGTAGATGGTCTTAAAGCTATATTACTGCTATATAAACACTCATCCCTTCTTGTTTCGCAGTCCATAAGCACTGCTTGATCGCTGCCACAACAACAGTGATTAGTGCAGTAAGAGGCTGCATAGTCCCTGCATGACCTATAAAGTTCTATTGTTTTGCTTGTATTGATTGATTTATATATTTCTACATAGAATTACATCTGCATCGTTTGTACACTGCATCTATTTGACATCATTACGTATATACATATATATATATATATATATATATATTTATAGTTTATGAGCTATATTCACCCGTGCACATTTATTACATCACAAGACATTTTGGATTTTTTTTGCACATATTTGGCAGCGCCATACCCACTACACTTTGTTTATTCTGTCATTTCTGAGGATTCTTCTCAGTTTCTGTGGGGCGGCAGCCACCTCTCTCTCTCTTTTTTACTCCACTAGCAGCGCCATACCACACACCCCCTCTACATTGAGAGATCTGGAATAGATCTAGATGGAAGTAGAAGAGATCAGGAATGGATCTAGATGGAAGTAGCAGAGATCGGGAATAGATCTAGATGGAAGTAGCAGAGATCTGGAATAGATCTAGATGGAAGTAGCAGAGATCGGGAATAGATCTAGATGGAAGTAGCAGAGATCGGGAATAGATCTAGATGGAAGTAGCAGAGATCGGGAATAGATCTAGATGGAAGTAGAAGAGATCGGGAATGGATCTAGATGGAAGTAGCAGAGATCGGGAATGGATCTAGATGGAAGTAGCAGAGATCGGGAATGGATCTAGATGGAAGTAGAAGAGATCGGAAATAGATCTAGATGGAAGTAGAAGAGATCGGAAATAGATCTAGATGGAAGTAGAAGAGATCAGAAATAGATCTAGATGGAAGTAGAAGAGATCGGGAATAGATCTAGATGGAAGTAGCAGAGATCGGGAATAGATTTAGATGGAAGTAGCAGAGATCGGGAATAGATCTAGATGGAAGTAGAAGAGATCAGGAATAGATCAAGATGGAAGTAGCAGAGATCAGGAATAGATCTAGATGGAAGTAGCAGAGATCAGGAATAGATCTAGATGGAAGTAGCAGAGATCAGGAATAGATCTAGATGGAAGTAGCAGAGATCAAGAATAGATCTAGATGGAAGTAGAAGAGATCAGGAATAGATTTAGATGGAAGTAGCAGAGATCAGGAATAGATTTAGATGGAAGTAGAAGAGATCTGGAATAGATCTAGATGGAAGTAGCAGAGATCAGGAATAGATCTAGATGGAAGTAGCAGAGATCAGGAATAGATCTAGATGGAAGTAGCAGAGATCTAGATGGAAGTAGAAGAGATCAGGAATAGATTTAGATGGAAGTAGCAGAGATCAGGAATAGATTTAGACGGAAGTAGCAGAGATCAGGAATAGATTTAGATGGAAGTAGAAGAGATCTGGAATAGATTTAGATGGAAGTAGAAGAGATCTGGAATAGATTTAGATGGAAGTAGCAGAGATCAGGAATAGATTTAGATGGAAGTAGCAGAGATCAGGAATAGATTTAGATGGAAGTAGAAGAGATCTGGAATAGATTTAGATGGAAGTAGAAGAGATCTGGAATAGATCTAGATGGAAGTAGCAGAGATCAGGAATAGATCTAGATGGAAGTAGCAGAGATCAGGAATAGATCTAGATGGAGGTAACAGAGATCTGGAATAGATCTAGATGGAAGTAGCAGAGATCTGGAATAGATCTAGATGGAAGTAGCAGAGATCAGGAATAGATTTAGATGGAAGTAGAAGAGATCTGGAATAGATTTAGATGGAAGTAGAAGAGATCTGGAATAGATCTAGATGGAAGTAGCAGAGATCAGGAATAGATCTAGATGGAGGTAACAGAGATCTGGAATAGATCTAGATGGAAGTAGCAGAGATCAGGAATAGATCTAGATGGAAGTAGCAGAAATCAGGAATAGATCTAGATGGAAGTAGCAGAGATCAGGAATAGATCTAGATGGAAGTTAGAGGACTAGATCGGGTATACAGGTCGTACCAGGCTACAAATGGAGTCCTGCAGACATCTGACGGTCAGGGCACTGGAGGAGGAGATGACTCTTCTAGAGAAGTCCACATTCAGGTTCAGGTTGACATGGCGGGTGATGAACTGCTCCGCATCACAGAACGAGCTCGGGTCGGACATGACTGTTAGAAATCGCTGTCAGCTCTCCCAGCACACTGAGTGGAGTCACACAGTTATAACGTTTAGTATAGAGAACAATCCCTGCATGCACCGGGCGAGGCGGGAGTCCTTATGGGAGATGTAGTCCTATGGTGACTCAATGGCAGTCATGCGGTCAGGTGGCGTGTGAAGTGAAAGCTGTTGCATTCAGCTCTACAACGTATATGTTTTATTACCCGCAATATAAACGTTCCAGATTAAACACTGATTTGTAATCATTAAACATCTATCTATGTAATAATAAACAGATAATGGTTACTATGGACTAAACCTCCACAAAGCTTCCCACAGAACACACACTGGCCTGTTGAAAGCTGACTTCCCATAGACTACCATGTACTGCTGTGTGGACTGTGCTAATAATGAATCCACACCAGTGATACACCAACAATCTTCTGTCAGGTTCTTATTCACCCTTTCTGTTTGTTCTGAGACAGAAAGTCAGGGGAAATCCAACATATTCCTGCATTCTCCCCAGAACATGAGGTGAGGGGACATCTTCTAATAGCCAACTGTTAAAAGATGAATTCCCCTCACTTTGGGAGATTTTCTCTGACTTGTTGCCTCAGAGACAGGAAGTGAAGGCAAATTTCCCCACTAGCACACAGCCACAACCCTTTTCTACTTTTTTAACCCAAAACAGAAAAATGGCTATGCAAAAACTTTGGTTGAAGGTTTTCTCAATGAGTGCTTTTAGGCAGCTGGCCTTGGCACAGGTCCCATGTTGGTATCACTGACACCCCCTTTCCAATAATGCTTGGTTCACACTGAGGAGACAATCGCTGCGGAGCTCTTTGGAGCACTTGTCGCATTTGAAAGTTGGACCGCATTAAGTGCAGTGGAAATGTTCTAATCATTGTGCCTTGAGTTGCTCCGACTTAGAAAAAGGTTCCTGCACTACTTTTGGTCCGACTTTGGTATGACTCCTATTGACTTCTAAAGATGTTACATACAAGCCATGTCGAAGCCGCGCTGGGGTCCGACTTTCAAAGTCGTGCGGCTTTGAAATTGCGGCGGTGTGAACCCAGGTCAGTGTACACAGGGGCGATTTGCACTCCGACTTGTGTCTCCTCAAGTCGCTTGACATCTTAAATCCCATTGAAGTGCATGGGAGCCGTCTTAATGTACACTACTGAAGTCGCTCCGACTTCAAAAAAAGTTCCTGCAGGACTTCAAGGCGACTTCTATCCGACTTGTGCCCATAGAATTCAATGGCAGTTGCCTCCAAGTTGGATCCCCCATCTATATTGAAGCGACTTACAGGAAGGGTCGGTTCACACTGCCACGACTTGTGCTCCAACTTATGTCACTCCCAAGTGGCCCGACATCAGAAATCCCATTGAAATGAATGAGAGCCATCTTAATGTACACTACTGAAGTTACTCCGACTTCAAAAAAGGTTCTTGTACTACTTCAAGGTGACTTCTATCTGACTTGTGCCCATAGAATTCAATGGAAGTCGCCTCCAAGTCAGATGCCTTATCTATATTGAAGCGACTTTACAGGAAAAAGAAAAGAATTTACCCAGTGAATTCGAAGGCAACCCCCTCCCTCCCTTCCTTCTCTGATTGGCCACAGGCAAAGTCGCTTGGCATAGTCGAGTATGAAGTTGCTTTGAACTTGCCTGGCAAAGTCGCCCCTGAAATCGGATCGCCTATGTGTGAACCGGCCCGAAAAAGAAAAGAATTTACACAGTTACTCTCCCCAAACTACCCAGGCAACCCCCTCCCTCCCTTCTCTGATTGGCCACAGGCAAAGTCGCCTGGCATGGAGTTACGTTGTAGGTCGCCCAAAGTTGCCCTGAAGTCGCGTTGTAAGTCGCCTAGCAAAGTCACGCCAGTGTCGGATCGCCCCTCTGTGAAGGCAGCCTAACTTTTAGGGGTTAACTTCCTCCCTAGCTGGATATTATTAGGCCTGCCTGATGGCTGTTATCCACCATTGGTCATTTACCATTCTATAGGGTTTGAAAGGTATAAAACAAACAATATGTAGAGTTTTTAGGAGGATGAAGAAGCTACGTTTCTAAAGGAACTGAGCAGTTTTATATTTCTCCAACGAAGGAGATTTTATATGAACCTGGTGAAGACATAACTTTGGCAGGGAATGTGCTTTGTGAAACCAGTCAGACTACCAGCTAAAAAAGCACTTCACTGTCCCAAGAAGTAAACCATACTCTGTGTACTTACATTGCATGCTTTCTGATTATCGCACTGATATGTGCTGTAATATCAACATGTACTTATAAACGCACATAATACTGACATTTTGGCTGCTGATCTTATCAATAGCCTGGTTAGGTTTCTGAAAGTGAACCTGTCACTAAGCTGTATACTTGGCTAGCAATGGCCTTCCTGGGCCATACAGTATACTGAGGCAGACATGTCAATCATTGTGAAGGGTGACCTAGGTCAGTGGTTCTAAACTTCAGTCCTCAAGTACCCCCAACAAGTCATGTTTTCAGGTTTTCTTTTATCTTGCACAGGTGTTTTAACTGGTTCCCCACCGCGCGCCGTCTTTTCACGGCGGCAGTGGGGGAGCCCTGCGCGAATCGCCATAAATAAGCGGCGATCTGCATTTAGCCACCAGGGGGCGCACCCGCCGCACTCCTGGGGAGTGTGCCCGCGGCTCGGGCGGACCCGATGTCCGCCGGCGAGCCGCGATGAGCGGCTACAGAGAAAGAACGGGGAACCGCTGATGTAAACACGGCGGTTCCCCGCCCTGTCAGTGGGGCATGAGAGATCTACTGATCCCTGTCACTGTCTCACCATCCGTAAACGCGGCCACTTTTGCGCAAACCAATCAATAAACGCCGATTGCAATTTTTTTATTGCAAATATGAGGAATTATATAAATCGGCCAAAAACGGTGAAAAAAAATGTTTTTTTATATTTTTTTTTTGGATTTGAATTTTAGCAAAAAGTAAGAAATTTGGGTTTTTTTGCAAAATGGTCGCTCTTCTTTTGTTTATAGCGGCGATCAGAAATGACGCAGCGGTGATCAAATACCACCAAAAGAAAGCTCTATTTGTGGGAAAAAAAGGACGCAAATTTTGTTTGGGTACAACGTCGCACGACCACGCAATTGTCAGTTAAAGCGACGCAGCGCCGAATCGCAAAAAGTGCTCTGGTC
The DNA here is from genome assembly GCA_018402905.1 of Glandirana rugosa. NCBI lineage: Eukaryota > Metazoa > Chordata > Amphibia > Anura > Ranidae > Glandirana > Glandirana rugosa. The sequence goes on from BLSH010218869.1 coordinate 665,140, forward strand.
CTAAAGTGGGAAATTCTTCCGGGGCTGAAGTGGTTAAATCAGAGTCAATGGCTTGGCATTTTGGACAGCTATTTTATTTATTTAGAAATTCCCTAAAGCCACGTACACACGGGACGATGATCGTATGTACGATCGTCTCAAATCGTATGTTGGATAATTTAACCACTTGCCGACCGCCGATCAGCATCTGACGGTGGCAAGGTGGCTCTATTGCGCAAAACGCCGTCATCTGACGGCGGTTGCGGGATCGAGCCTAGTGAGCGCCCGCGCGCTGCCGGAGGCGCGCCCGCGCACTCACTGTGTTCGGGGAGGGCCAGGGAGCGGGTGCGGCGGAGTCGATCTCCGCCGGCCACCCGCGATGCCCCCCCCGGAGTGAAAGAACGGAGGTCCGTGTAAGTAAACACGGACCTCTGTTCTGTGAGGGGGGAATTTTTGCAAAATTATAGCTCTTCTTTTGTTTATAGCGGCGATCAGAAATGACGAGGCGGTAATCAAATACCACCAAAAGAAAGCTCTATTTGTGGGAAAAAAAGGACGCAAATTTCGTTTGGGTACAACGTCGCACGACCGCGCAATTGTCAGTTAAAGCGACGCAGTGCGATTCGCAAAAAGGGCTCCGGTCCTAAAGTGTGAAATCCTTCCGGGGCTGAAGTGGTTAACTTGCATACTGACTGCACTACACGATCGTACGAGCACAGAAAGAACGTTCAGGTGCATGTAACTAGCATCCGGCCGTTCCTTACTTCGGAGCATGCGTGTTTTGCACAATACAACTTGTTGTACCAACTGCTCTGTACACACGATACAACGGTCGTATGATCGCTTGTTGGTACGACCAAGTTTTCTAGTCTGCTCATACAACTCCCCTTGTACGACCGTCGTATGTTGGCTGTTCTAATCGCGCATACGAACGATCGATTTCGCATACAACGGTAGTTCATACGACCTGTTGTATACGATCGTCGTCCCGTGTGTACGAGGCTTAAGAATGGTCTGTTGAGGGTATTTGAGGACCGAGGTTGAGAACCACTGACCTAGGTAACCAATGTGCACATGGTGTCAGAGAATGGTTGCTTGCTTCCATTCCAAACTGAGGTGAATAGAGTATGCATTTGCCTGTTCCCTATTTTTCAGTCTCTGAATTGTAAATCCCAATAAAGTGCATTTCCAAGACTTCACGTCTGTTTCCTAATCTCCCTCGCTGCCTTCACTCAAATCTATGAGGAAATCTACAGCACTCAGGAGATGAAAAAAATGGAATGACACAGATTGAGGGTTAGGATTATGGAGGTGATTGAAGTGAAGAGGCCATGTTTTGTTGACTTTCCCTACTGTACTCACCACACATTAAACAGAGTCAGAGTCTACCCAGAACATTCTTCCTCCACCCTTAGCCCACCCACCGCCTAGTTTTTGTTCTTAGGGAGCCCCTACTAAGAATTGGTATATCTACAGGTCATGGTACATTAGTGTGATGGTCAGTGGGCAAACTGCTCCCTACATTTGTGGTCAGTAGGAAGAAACCTCCTCCTAGAGATAGCTGAAAGGATCATTAATGTCAGTGGGAACTTATTGGAGAGGCAGAAATTGCTCCTTGCTCAAGGAACCTCTTGCACCCTATAGAGGAACCCTAGAATTCAATGAAACCCTGGCTTAGGAAGACTGCTCTAGGAATTCCTCAGCTTGCTGGCTTGATTTTCTCTCATTCAGCCCACACAGCTCAAATTTTGGCTGAATCAGTCAAATTTTAAGCCGTCTATGACCAAGCCTATACAGAGACTCCTCAATTTCCAGATCCCTGTATATTTGAGTATACCATTCTGCCTGAATCTCTGGGTTGCCTGAGCTTCCTCTGAGTATCTTTGACAGGAGATACTTACAACACTACCATTATTTCTATGGCATAACCTAAATTGTAATATATAAGTGACATTTGTTTGATGGTGTCATTCCTTTGAAAAAATCACCCTCCCCTCCTAACACCTATTCTGACTAACCTGTGTAAGAAGGATATGTCTACTTACTTATTTTTCAGCCTGCTCCAGTCCAGCACCAGCTGTAGAGGAGAGGAGAGAGTGCTCATCCATGATCGGTTATGCCTTGAATCGGCGATGTCACCCATTGGCCTACTACAGTGTTGCCAACCTCCCGCAGCGTTTTTACTGGCAAAACATGGAAAATTTACTGGCGGAGCACATTTTTTACTGACACCCTGAAAAATAACTGAACTCCTATTAAAAACGAAGACAATTGATATTTAAACACAACATGGAAACACTGACAATACCCATATCAAGCAGTTTGCCCGGTTTACACTCAAAAAGTCAGCACAGCATGACAAATTATCAGACCCTGATATTTATAGACAGTTGTAAAAATCACTGATTTTTAAAAACTGTCAGTAAATTTACTGGCGGTTGGCAACACTGGCCTACTATGGCCCATCTGTTGTCGGTGTTCCCTTCTCTCCCCTGCAGCAGCTGGTGGCTAACAAAGGGGAGCTGGATCACGTGCCTGGAACAGTCTGAAAATAGGTAAGTACGCAGATCTTTCTTACACAGGCTAGTTGGCATAAGTGTTTGGAGGGGGGAGGGAGAGTTTTAAGTTATGTAAAGCCTGGAATTCTATTTTGATTAAAGCTTAACACATATATAAATCTAATCACTAAAATTTCATGTAAACTTGGAAGTGACACCCCACTTTATTTTGGTTTCAGTTTTAAGCTCTCTTGTAATAAAGGAAAAAAACACCCTCTCCACACTCTGGCTTCCTCTACATGACATTACCAAACCAGCTAAATGACTGCGGGAAACACTTATGTATTATATTGTAATTTTCTTAAAGCAGAAATGTATTTATAAAAAAAAAAATCCCTACATCTTTAGTTGCATCACTTAGCTGTAATGAAGTGTCCCACAAAAGTGTAATGTCCCACAATGCTCAGACAGCTGGATCCTGTAGAAGTCTTCACTGTAGTAATGCCCCATTCTTTTCCTGGCTCTGAACTTCCTTAGCTGCAATGGTTAAGGGCTTCGAGTCTTCAGGCAGAAGAGCAGTACATATGGTCCAATGCAGACAGGTCCTCTGTGTAAACCGCTCCTGGGTAAACCCAGGCTGAAGTCATTATGACAAGCTTGGATTCACACAGGAGTGGTGGGGGAAACCACATGTCATTCAGACAGGAATCGCACTGCATTCCTGTTCAAATCACATGCGATTCTTTGCCATCTTGGCCTCTGTTTAATCTTCAACTGCCATGATGCTGCATATGTGATCAGTTATCACACTAGCCATTAGATGGTTTGACAGTTTGGTTGAGAGCACAAACAATGTGGCAGTTACATTTACAGAACGTGTCGGGAATGTAACTGTTTTTTGAAACTGTTAAATCAATTGTTTTTTTCTTCCACTTGGAAATGTTGATTGCACTATGTTAAGCAATCTGTTGTACTTGCTCTCTAACCCCTTTTTTCTTATAGCGCACAGTGAACTGTTATCCAGTAGGCCGCAGTGTCGTTCAGGTACTGGTAAGTACTGGCTAGTGATATAAATACGTACAGCGTTTAGAAACAAGCAATATTACATTCATTTACATGTGAAAGTTAAACAAAAGTTGATAATCAAATCACCACCATATTATAATAATGTAAAAAGTCCATACAATAAAAAGAATCACAAAGGAAAGTGTATGAAACAGTGCACCACAACAAATTGTGTGAAGAATTATCTTAGAAATAAGTCCTCTTAAATAATTTTGTCTTTAACCACTTGTGTATATAGATCCACCTTACCAGATGGCGAGATCACCTATGACGGATGGTCAAAACATCATACATAGTGTGTATACTGAGAGGATGCTAAAGGTTGTAAAGTAAAATAGGCATAAGAATGCAAGTCAACTGCCAGAATAGGCCTAGGCCAGGGGCCAAAAGTTGTGGCCTGTTTCCAGAAAGTGATCAAACTGTGTTATTCAAAGCAGCTTATCAAGCAAGCCTTACTTATACAGTAAAACCTTGGATTGCAAGCATAATTCGTTCCGGAAACATGCTTGTAATCCAAAGCACTCTTATATCAATTTCACCATAAGAAATAATGGAAACTCAGATTTCCACAACCATTTATTCATACAGTAAGTCCTTCAGTTTACAGTCCATATAAAAATCTCATAACAGTGTGATAGGTTGTGTAACCATAAAATGTCCATCCACAAATGGCAGCCTCGACAAGAGGATTAGAAGCAAAATTCAGCGGGAGCTACAGAGTATAAAAGAGAAGAGAGGCGCCTCTAAGTGTAGCAATATGGATACATTTAATGAAGGTACAACATTTAGCAGCTCACATGGTTGATGATTAAAAGAGGCACATCTAAGTATACAGGCATCCTGAGTAAAGCTATCCACATAGACCGTCCTCTGCACCGCCGGCTCTCACCGCTGTCAGTCTGCAATCGTGACCGGAAAGACTATCCTGCAGTAGAGCCATCTAAAAGCTTGGAGCATGGAGCGCAGCGTGGAAGGAATAACATTGATGGCAGTGAGGAGGATGGTCCATGTGGACATCTTTACCCCAGATGCCTGTATACTTAGATTTACCTGTTTTAATCATTACCATGTGAGTTGTTAAATGTTGTACCTTCATTTAATGTAACCATATTGCTACACTTTGAGGCGCCTCTCTTCTCTTTTATACTCAGTTGTGACATGAAACTGCTTGTATATCAAGGCATCGCTTGTATATCAAGACAAAATGTATTTAAAAATTTTGCTTGTCTTGCAGAACGCTCTCAAACCAAGTTACTCTCAAACCAAGGTTTTACTGTAATTGCTTATATTTTACTAATAGGTAATGGGCATGTCAGCACTAAACTAAGAGCTGCAGGCGTTAGCTGCCAGCTCATATTTGTTCTGTAGCAATGCTTCCTTTCAAACCACCTGGAGCCCACCCCTTACCCCCCTCACATTTTCCACTTCCAAGCATTGGCATGTATGGCTGCACACTGCCTTCATTTCCCGCAGTGCAATGAGGTAGCCTGGGGGCCTATCAGCAGGCCTGAGCATTGTCACGTTGCAGTGTGTGTCTTTGGATATGCAAAGAGTGACTTTTAGAAAATTTGCTATTTGCATACCCATCAGACATTATATAGTTATCATCTATAGAAGAATGTCCAGAGGCTGTTCAATCAGATTTCAACATGTAGGAGCAGCTTTAATGACTGAACTCCAGATTATAAGAATGGGTGTCCAGGTGCTGTGGCTGTTTGAACACAAGCTGTGGGTAGGGTTGCCACATCATCCCTTTAATCCAGGATACATATGAATTACACAGGGTCTGTGGCTAAATAAGGTGGTAATTAAACTCACATTGTGTCTTATCTGCATAAAATCAGCCTCAGAACCTGTGTAATTCATATGTCTCCTGGATTAAAGGGATGATGTGGCAACCCTAGCCGTGGGTGACCCTAACTCTCAGCTGCCACATTATGAAGCCCTTCCTGTACTGTTCTTTTTGCCACTGATAAACAGCCAATTGTTGCAGAAAATGCCCTAATAAGTTGAACTCTCTGTGAATCTCAAGCCATGGACAGGCAACCTTGCTGTTTTCTTTCATTATAGTTCTTGCTCATACTTGCCAACATTTTCAAGGCAATTAGAGCTTTAGCTCCAATGCCTAGTACACACGATGAGAAAATTGGAAGAAAAATACCGCTTTCAGAGCAGTCGTACGTTAATCTGATCGGTGGTACATAGCTTTCGAGAGCCAATCATGATGACAGTTCATGAGAAATTATCCGAAGGGACAAGCACAAACATTTTCTTAAATGACAACAGAACAAACAATTTTCATGTAATTATGGTATTTGTATGAAAAAAATCGTGTGTCCTTCCCCGCCAATCAGGAGACCTGTCTGTGAGACCTGTTTCCCGATCAGCTAACGCGCCAAGTGATCCTATTGGATGCCTGGCGCTAAGGATGGGGAAGGAGAAGGACACCTCCGCCGCCCCACCACAGCCCAATGAGGAGGATAAGGACGGAGGAGCACAGCCCGGCGGTAAGTTGGAACCTCCCCCAGACTGGGGGGGTCGGTATTGTGTTCTGTTAGGGCTCATTTACACTTGCTTCAGCTTCAACACACATTAAAGCTCCTACTGCTTCAACAAGCTTTTATGATGTATTTTTGAGGCTTCGGTGGTGCTTTGATGAGGCTTTGGTGGTGGTTCGATGAGGCTTTGGTGGTGCTTCGATGAGGCTTTGGTGGTGCTTCGATGAGGCTTCGGTGGTGCGTCGATGATGCTTCAGTGATGCTCTTTTGAAGCTTTGTTGAAGCTTCGAAGATGTCCTTTGTGTTTTTTGATAACTCACACCTGCAATTTCTCCAAAACAAAGCGAAGCTAAAGCTGAATTAAAGCCTCTCAAAAGCCACAGGTGCTTTAAGCGGGTTTCAAACTAGCTTTGCCATAGAGGCAAAAGCTAATTACACTGTTTTGAGGGCAGATCCAAATATTTGTAAAATTTAAACAGCTGATTTGACCACTGCATCATGCAAAAGCCCTTGCACTTTACAAATCACATTTATCATGAAACATTTGTATGACAGGGGTAATATGTTACAATTCAGCTTGAAGACTAATTTCATGCCCATACAAAAAAAAAAAACATATGCCATATGACTCACCAATTTTATTTTTTTCCTGTGCAATATATGTAGAGAGTTGCATGAGTGTTCAACATCCTGTAGTGTACCACAGTGAAAATTCATGAAGTGACTTGCAGGAATTATGAAAAAAATACCAAGTGCTATGGAAAAATCCCTAGTGCTCAAGATACCATACACATTACATACATTATTATAGAAATAACAACAATGAATAATGAAACACAGAGAACGATACTATGTTCACCAAATCACAGTGGCATCAAAATAAAAAATAATACTACAGGAAAAGTGTAAAATAATACTACATCTCAAAAATATGTGAATATGAAAAAAAAAATGTTTTTAAATTAGAGTCCTTTTAAGTCCATGCTTCTACCTTGTGAACCATCAACTGTGCATAATTTAAAGTGCAATCCCTCCTTAGCATCTTCAACACCTCTGCACCATAGTGCTGAAAAACCAATACAGTCACCAGTTTTCCATGGCCACTTATTGCTGGGTAGGCCTAAATGCGCTCCCAAAACAGGAAAGCCCATGACTGCTTGTCCAGTAGACACTGCTCAGATCATCTCTTTTCAAACATCCATATTGCCTTATAACCGGATTATATGTATTTATATAATGACGGCTCCCTTTTGTCCTTCATATATTAGAAATAGGAGAGAACTCTATCATGAATGCCAGACTCATCCGCCTTACCAACCGTTCAGTGTCCGCCACTCCTCTCTGCCAATTCCTCCACTGGCTTCCCATTTCCCAAAGAATAAAATTCAAAACCCTAACCATAACATACAAAGCCATTTACAATTCTGCCCCAAGCTACATTACCAATCTTATCTCCAAATATCATCCAAACCGTCCCCTTCGCTCCTCCCAAGACCTTCTGCTCTCTAGCTCCCTTGTCTCCTCCTCCCATGCTCTTCTCCAGGACTTCTCTAGAGCCTCTCCCATCCTCTGGAACTCTCTACCCCAATCTGTACGCCTATCTCCTACTCTGTCCACTTTTAGGTGATCCCTGAAAACTCATCTCTTCAGGGAGGCCTATCCTGCCTCCAGCTAACAACGGAATCTTCTACTCCCCTCATCAGTTCATTCCTCACAGTCCCTACCTTTTTTTTCACCGGCCCCTCCCTCTTAGGTTGTAAGCTTGCAGGAGCAGGGTCCCTCTAACCCTATTGTTTTAAATTGTACTGTTGCTGTATTGTCTCTCTTTATATTGTAAAGCGCTGCGCAAACTGTTGGTGCTATATAAATCCTGTATAATAATAATAATAATAACTCCCATAGTGTAAAATCAAAATGATTCGATTAAATTAGATTAGATTAGCGCAAGGAGATTTTTTAGACTTGCAGGAATTGTCAGGATTTGTTGTCTGGCACTCCTAGACCATGCATTCCAAGGCATTGATGCAGAAATGGTGATTAAGACATGTCAAATTGGATTCTTCATAGGAGTGACTGAAGAGAGGAGAAAGCCGAACAACCACAATTACTTTCTGCACACAGCCAGTACATACTTTAAAATTACACTAAACTCTGTTTTATTTTGGTATTTTTGACTCATAAGGTACCTTCTTTTGCTCTTAGCTTTCTCTAAATCTCAATTTTTGTTTACTGCTACTGTGATTCAACAGATTGGAAAGTGTTTCTACGTTCATTCTTAATGGTGCCATATTATGGAGGAACGTAGCCTTCCTCTCTTACTTGCCCCTTAGATTGACCTCAGACTGTAACCTACGGGATTTATACCGTGCATAGAGAAATGCACATGACTGCAACTAACGTGCCCTGCTCATTCCAAACAAACAGAAGTGAGGGGGAAATGGAGAGGAGCTCACAGAAGGAGGCAAAAAACTAAGTAAGACAATTTCATAACAACAGGGCCATTAAGTAGTGGATGTGAATGGATTATTTTGGGCAATTAAGGATATTGTTTAGTGTCACATATTGCCAATAAGTAGCATTACAACCTTTATTTTCAATGACCTCTGGTAATGCTCAAGAATACTTGATGACTTCACTCTCCCAATACATTTATATGTACTATACACAGACAATCTCACTATTATATCAGCTGCATTGCCTGACAATATTGGTATCTGTTGATATCTGTCATGCTTAAAGTGGATGTAAATCAGATTCATGAAATTTGAGCTGGGCACATAGATCTGCAGTGTATTGTTATCTCTCTTCAAAGTACTAAGTCCCGTAGCTGTCTCTTGCTCTGTAGCGCTGTTATCAGCCTGATAAGTTCTCACACGTTCTCTGAGATGGGAGACAGAAGTGTGTGTCGGGGGAGGTTGCTATAAATAGATTAGCAGTCAAATTGCCATCTAAGAGCATCGCTATGCACATTGCTTTCTTCCCTTGCCTATGAGCAGAGGGGGTGTGTGCCTTTCCTCCAATCAGCTGTCTTGGCTGTATGCCAATGATCCACTCCCAGAGGTAACCAGGAAGAAATAAATGTTAACACGATCTGCACTTTCTAAAGGATATATACAGATGAAGACAGAAGATATACATGTAAAACGTATATAGGGAGAAGGTATCATCTGAGACTATTCACTTCACTGGGTATATGGGGGGTTTACGTCCACTTTAAAGTGATTGTAAAGTTTATTTCTTTTTTTTCTATAAAAATAACAAACATGTACCTGCTGTATGCAGTGGTTTTGCACAGAGCAGCCTGGATCCTCCTCATCTCCAGTCCCACTTCAGTGCTCCTGGCCCCTCCCTCCTGTCGAGTGCCCCCACAGCAAGCAGCTTGCTATGGGGGCCCCCCAGCTGAGCTGCAGCAGTCCATTCAGAGCTGTGGTTCGGCCCTGCCCCCTCTCTCTCCTGATTGGCTAACTGACCTCTGCTGTGCCTCAGCCAATCAGGAGGGAGAGTCCCGGATGGCGCCAAGACACTTGTGAACATCGCTGGATAGAGATGGGGCTCAGGTAAGTATTAGTGGGGTTGCTGCATACAGAAGGCTTTTTATCTTAATGTATACTCTGCATTTAGATAGAAAACCTTCTGACTTTACAACCCTTTTAAGCTGACAATACACGGCTTAAATTAAAACAGTCTGACTGGGCCTGACTCCACATGACTCTGGTTTGTTCAGCAGGGGACCTCTCTGCTGATTTCCTGCTGAACAGAGCTGGCAGATGACAGGTCTGCATAAACTGAGTGAACAGGAAGACAGACTGGCTGTCTGTTTACACCTGGCCGCCCTCCAATCCAGCCAGACGGAGGGAAACCGATCCCCTCCTGTTTGTTTTTGGCAAATCTAATTGGATGTAGCCGGGTGTAAGGGGGCACAAGTCCGTTTACATCTGCCTCTCCATAGAGGAGAATGGTCCACCTGAAAAATGGACAGATGGACTTGATTGGAGCTCTCGTGTGACAGGAGCCATAATCATTCAAATTTGAACCTTTGGTAGTCCTGCCAACACCACGTGGCTAGATAAACTTGGATTGAAAAATCAAAGGCCGCAGGTGAAAAAAAGTGAGGATTAGCCCCTCAATTTATGCAACACATGTACAGAAAGTGACATATGGGTATAAAACTCAAGCAAACTTTTGTGCGTTTGATGAACTTATGCCACATAGACAAAGTTGTCACAGGGAACTCAGTCAAGCTGCTAACCGGTTTTTAATTTCATCCCAGAGCTGGTTTTGTGCACTAGGCTACCACAGTCATTAAATGTAAAAAAATCTATTTTTCCATTTACATTTACGATACCTGTCCAAAATTAATATTGTAGCATGAAAGGCACATTGGCTTAATATATCTCTAAGTCAGGGGTCTCAAACTCAAATTACCTGAGGGCCACTGTACAAGTTTTCATATCCCATGGGGGCCGCATTCAAACTTCAAAAACAACATTAAAGGGTGAGTTCACCTTTACATAAAAATCTGTAAGGTGAACCTACCCAGGGTGCCCTCCTTGGCAGTGTTGCCAACCGTCAGTAAATTTACGGACAGCCAGTAAAAACAGGGCAGTTTTTTGGGTGTCAGTAAAAGTCCGTAGCAGCCGAAAAGTGCCAGTAAAAATGGTGGCCATCGGCTCCGGTCAGAGCTGTGCATGTGCAATTACGGAAATTCCTGAGCGGCGAGTGAAAAGATCTGATCCTGACCCTGAGACGAGTTGGACAACCACTCCCTCCTGCTGCCAAGTAGCGCTTCTGCCCAGCCCATCCGCCCTCAAATGAGGTTACTGTATTTTCCCGCCACACCACTGCCAGCCAGCACCTGACCAGAGCAGACACTCTGGATAGATGGATCCTCCTGATTCCTGCCTGCCTCAATTGCTTTGGCTGACCCTGCAGCCCTCCTGGTGACAGTGGTGAGTGCAGT
>BLSH010218869.1:711134-726363 GCA_018402905.1 Glandirana rugosa
CCCCCCCCCCCCCCCAGTCCTTTCTTCACATCAAACCCCCCCCCCCCCCACTATAACAGAGTTCCTCCTTACATCATGGTCCTTGTCAGAAGCAGAGACCAACTGATCTGAATACAGAGTCTGAGGAAACACCACTGACCCTAGCTCTGGGACGGATAAAATCTCATAGCAGGTCGGATTTGGCCCATGGGTAAGTTTGGAGAACCCTAATGCAGAGGATTTACAAAAATAAAAGATGACTTCTGATTTTCTGTAGGTGAGGTCACTCTGAAGTAGCAAAATAAAAAAAAATGAGTTTACTTTTTGTACTAAGTGTAAAAAACCTATTCCTTTTATATTGCTACGCCCTACTGATTGATCTGGGTGATATGCCAGAACTCACCTTTCTACCACATTGGGAATGAGACCTCCATACTATCTTTTTGCAAGGCCAATAGGAAAGAATCCTTTGTTTCATCCACCAAGCCTCCCACGCAAGCAGATATCAGGAGGGAGGCTACAAACTCCTCCCATGGTGGTAGAGAACTCCATCAGAACTACTCCACTGGTTTCCCCAGGTTCCTAACACCCGATGGCGCTGTCGGGAGTCTGAGGAAACCCTTCTTCATATCTTCTGGGAGTGCTCAAAATTAGGTTCTGGGATGAAGTTGAGAATACAATTAAGTCCCTAACAGGAGTGTCCCTAAATGAGAATACAGCTGCATACCTTTTGAATGACACTCCATTAACAAAGAAGAAATTTAACAACTCCTTACTCAAACATTTGATCACAGTGGCTAAGGCCTGTATTTCCGGCATTATGGAAAAGTACAAGCCAACAATGGCTCATTGGCAGGCGAAGATTGCAGAAATCCAGGAAATAGAAAACGTTATCATCAGACTACTTGCCTCTCAGTCCTAACCGGTCCCCTAAGCCAATTACTGTTTGTCATGTCTTATGAATGAAATTCTCAGAAAGGGAGATAGATCGATCAACCAGCCCCCCACCCCCTTCTTATCCCCGCTACTCCCTTCCCTTTCGTCCACCCTGTTTTTGTGATATGATCCGAGTATTTTGCAGTGTTGATTATATTATTTATACCTACAGTATCTCACAAACCCCTCACATTTTTGTGAAAAGGGCTTCACAGGTTGCCACCGGAGTCCTCTTCCATTACTCCATGATGACATCACAGAGCTTGTGGATGTTAAGAGAACTTGCGCTCCTCCACCTTCCGTTTGAGGATGCCCCACAGATGCTCAATAGGGTTTAGGTCTGGAGACATACTTGGTTAGTCCATCACCTTTACCCTCAGCTTCTTTCGTAAACTAGTCATCTTGGAGGTGTGTTTGGGGTCGTAAAGATGTTGGAGTACTGCCCTGCAGCCCAGTGTCTGAAGGGAGGGGGGTCATGTTCTGCTTCAGTATGTCACAGCACATGTTGGCATTCATGGTTCCCTCAATGAACTGTAGCTCCCCAGTGCTGGCAGCACTCATGCAGCCCCAGACCATGACACTCCCACCACCATGCTTGACTGTAGGCAAGACACACTTCTCTTTGTACTCCTCACCTGGTTGCCACCACACACACTTGACACTATCTGAACCAAATAAGTTTATCTTGGTCTCATCAGACCACAAGGCATGGTTCCAGTAATCCATGTCCTTAGTCTGCTTGTCTTCAGCAAACTGTTTGTGGGCTTTCTTGTGCATCATCTTTAGAGGATGGCTTCCTTCTGAGATGACAGCCATGTAAACCAATTTGATGCAGTGTGCGGCGTATGATCTGAGCACTGACAGCCTGATCCCTTCAACCTCTGCAGCAATGCTGGCAGCACTCATACGTCTATTTCCCAAAGACAATCTCTGGATATAACACTGAGCATGTGCACTCAACTTCTTTGGTCGACCATGGCAAGGCCTGTTCTGAGTGGAACCTGTCCTGTTAAACCGCTGTATGGTCTTGGCCACCATGCTGGAGCTTAGTTTCATGGTCTTGGCAATCTTCTTATAGCCTAGGCCATCTTTATGTAGAGCAACAATTCTTTTTTTCAGATCCTCAGAGAGTTCTTTGCCATGAGGTGCCATGTTAAACTTTCAGTGGCCAGTATGAGAGAGTGAGAACACCAAATTTACCACATCTGCTCCCTATTCACATCTGAAACCTTGTAACACTAACTAGTCACATGACACCGGGGAGAGAAAATGGCTAATTGGCCCCAATTTGGACATTTTCACTTAGGGGTGTACTCAGTTGTGTTACCAGCAGTTTAGACATTAATGGCTGTGTGTTGAGTTATTTTGAGGGGACAGTAAATTTACACGGTTATACAAGCTGTACACTCACTACTTTACATTGTAGCAAAGTGTCATTTCTTCAGTGTTGTCACATGAACAGATAGAATAAAATATTTACAAAAATGTGAGGGGTGTACTCACTTTTGTGAGATACTGTATTTGTGTTATTTGCCATTTAAGACAATGTTTTTCAGTGCTGCTGTGAACATATCCTGCCTTGTATTGCACTGCCAAATTCCTTGACCACTAAATAAAGACTTAAAAAAAAAAAAAAACTATTCCCCAAAGTTCATTGGAGGATACAGCACAATAATTCTTTACATGTAGATATATTGCTGCCTACAGGCTTGAACTCTATGCAAACCAAAAAAGGGCCAGCTTCTGGTTGCTTTATCCTACACCTGCTCAAAGGGCTCAGGTGTAGGAAACCATGAGAACAATAAAATTCTGCGTGGGATGCCTAAAAGCAGTCCCAAAATGAGAGGCAGACGAAGACACTCAACATTAAGGGGATAAGTTCATGCAACCCAAAGGAGATAAGCAAATAATCACAGGGCAGCATGTTGTAACTTTGCAGTCAAAGCTAGCATCTGCTAATTCAGCCACATGGAACAACCAAGGAGAATGCACTTATGTAAAACAACTGTGACACCAGAATAGAATACAAAACTGGTCACGCTGATTTCACGAGAACACTTTTTTTTATCCAATGGATCCTTCAAGAAAAGAGCATCCTCACGTAAAATGTCTCCATGTTGAGGAAAGATGGGTGGATTTACCATAGGAGTTGTAGAGAATGGAAAAATGCCTGGAAATGGAGAAAGATTGAGCAGGTTGCTTCCTATCCTTGTACAGAAATTCCCTTAGGAGAATGCAGAGGTCTGTCAGTTTCCAACAGAGCTGTGTTGTAGAAGGGGCAAAAAGGGTCATCCAGTTAAGGAATCTCAATGACTGTTTGGATTATACATTCTGCCGTCTCTTTGTTTTGGGAGAGGGAAGCCATCAAGGTTTTACTTTTATTCAGAAAGCAGGCCTTGGAAAGCATACACGGTATCCCAGGAGAGACTGCATGTTAGGAAATAAGAATCAAAGCATGTATTGGAAAAGGCCTCTTGCTCCCCCACACCTGGAAACTCCAGCTCCAAAGATGGCAAGATTGGCAGGGGAGCACCGGAGAAGGGAGTATGGTATAAATCAAATGCTTATCCTGCCCTCCTGCCCAACACATGGATGGGACAAAGAAGCCCACAGGGGCTTTTAGTATCACAAAATGATTTCACTTTGTCCTATTTAAAAGCATGATTTTTGCACTAGAAGGATGAGGGCTCCTATGAGATATTTGCCCTGAATCCAGGAGTGTTTAAAAATGAACCTGCCCCCTCTTGAAACATCCTGCTAGCAGTCCCTTCAACTACAATGCCCTTCTGTAGGGTAATTCTGACATCAGAGCCCTAGCTTCTCTATGCAACATGTCATAGAACTAGAACAAGCATATTACTAGTTAAGTCTGAACTTTCGCTCTCCATTTTTAGTAACTCACTAGTTGAAGTCAAGATCAGGATGTGAGCTCCAGAGCGGACATCCACCACTACAATAGCAGTCCCCATGTTTCTATCCTCACACATTCCCCATCAAAAGCAATTCCAGGTAACAATTGAAAGCATTCGGTGCACAATGCTAAAATCAAGAGTTCTCAGTATTCCAATGCATCCTGGTGTCACAGAAGAGGTTTATTTACTAAAGCTGAAGAGTGCAAATCCAGTTTCACTTCTGTAGAGAAACAGCCTCTAACCTCCGCTTGTTCAATTAAGCTTTGGCAATAAAACATGGAAGCGGATTGGTTTCTCTGCAGAAGTGAGACTGATTGTGCAATCTTCAGCTTTAGAAAATAAACCTCAGACTGTAAAACAGACTCAACAAAATCCAGGAGCTTGTGTTCCTTGCATACCCAATCACATTTAAAGTGTATGTATTGCCAAAACCTTTTCTTTTTAGTTTTAGGTATAGAGAAGGGTACCTTTAAAGAAAATTGTATTAATTTCCAGTACCACAGGTGCAAAAGATAGAGTAAATCCCCTAAAGTGAAGGGGATTCCCCTCTTAGACAGTTGTCCCTTCATCTCTTGTTCTGGAACAACTCTAACGTTTTGGATTATCCCTCTTTCTAAATGACAATGACTACCTGTACAAATGTAGGGGTTAATCTCCCCAATGGTGACAGACTTCAATAAAAACTTGCCAGAGGGTCTAACCCTTCACACTGAAGCGGATTAGTCTACACTTCCACTTTAGGTTTCCAAGGCAGGTTTAAACATGATTGGTAGCCAAGGGCCATTGTTTTAACTGTATATGGAAAGAAGATAGAAACCTGGAAGGGTGTTTTAGCATCACAAACAGGAGTGTTCCAAACTGAGATGGTGAGCAAATAAGCTGTACCCTTGTTCCCTGTCATATTGTAAGCCATGTCAGTGTATATAAACTAACTATGATGGGTCTTCGGGTACATTAACTATTAGCCAAATTCTGCTTCGTGTACCTAAGAAGCTCCTCCTATTACTGAATTGCAGTCCAAGGCTCTAACTGAAGCATGGGCTATGCTTGAACTTTAGAAGTATATGCCACCCTTCTATTGCCCCATTATCCAATCAATAACTGGGGCACTCTCTTCAAATAGGACAGCACAACATAGCTCCAATGTGAATCGTAGATTTTAGGCATGCTCTTGGGCACACAAAAGGAGTTGATTCATGAAATGGGTATCTGCCAGAAACTTTTAGACGCTGTTCTTAATTTGTATTGTTGGGGTGTTTTGGCAGGTTCACCTTAAGGGGTGTTAAAATATGGTGGCATAAGAAGCAGGGGAAAAATATATACTGAAAATTATAGGACATCTTGGATAAATTATTCCAAGGTACCATACGCATATTTTTCATCAAAAGCAATTATGTAGCCAGCCAAAGTTGTAAATTAAATAAAAAAACACCACTACTGGAAGTACATTCTGAAACATCAAAATTCTGCTTGTGTCAATATCTTTTTTTAATACATGTACAATATCTACATTAAAAAGTTAAATGTATAATTCCATACAAAATTCCCTTGAAGGGTAAGTATTCAAAATAGTGATTTTTCAGTGGGTGAAATCAACCTAATGTTTCTTCCATCTCTTGGAATGCCTGCGATGAGACAGGTCAGTTCCTACCCACTTTAAGCCACCTTGGGGTATTCCCATCGCTCATAGTGCATTTTCCAGAAGATAAAATTATAGCAAAAAAAAAAACAAAACCACACAACAAACACACCGGCATTAGCGGGTACACCCTGTAGCAGCCCCAAAGAGCTCAACACAGAAATTTCATCATCAGAATTCCATAGGGATTAGAAGCCAGTAGGAGGTTTAATGCTCCAGAAACAACCTGACAATGACATGTCAGCAGTGGATGGATACGTGTATATACACTTTTATGAAAAGCATACAGATATTCCAACTTTGAAATGATATATACATTGGGAAAAATATATTCATAACATTTCACAGTGCAATTCCTGCATATTGGCGTAGAGGCATACAAAAAAAGAAAATAAAAATCTGAGACACTCAAGTCTTGATTGCATAGGACTTTCCTAACATTTGCTCACCCCACACTATGGCTCCCTTGTAACTCTTTTCTGGCTAAAACATTGCACCTTCCTTGGTATTATACACACTAAACTAGTGTCCTATTAACTCGGTTTCAGTTGGGAACTTGAATTCAAGACTTCTATTTTGGCTTTCTTTCTTTTTTGGCTCAGTCTGATATTGTTTTCTGTTATTTCTTCATCTTCTGGGTCACTGCCAGAGCTTTCATCTGAACTGCTATCTTCCTCTTCTTCACTGGAGTCAGAACTATTCAGTTCAACCAAGGCCACATCCTGCACACAGAGGTTCAACATTAGTGACACATTCAATATGGCAAAAGATTTCCCTCATATCCTGTTCTGTTGACAGGACTTTTGGACACAAGGGTCTGATTTACTTAAGCTGGTGCACACAAAATCTGGTGCAGCTGTGCTAGTATCCAATCAGCTTCACTTTTGACAAGAAAGCCCCTTTCAAACAGAGCAGAATCCATCAAGTGAATCCATTTGCTCAGCGGGGGACCTTTCCACTGATTCCTGCTGAAGCAAGCAGATGACAGGTTAGTGCCCGCTCTGCTCTGGACACAGCCCGCTGTTCTCTATGAGGCAGTCAGATGGAAACATGCTGCCTGTCGTCCGATCTGCTGGACGAATGGGGAACAGATCCCCACCCGTCTGTTTTTAGCAGACTGGATCGGATGCCGGCAGGTATCATCGGACACATGACCGCTGACATCTGCCGCTCCATAGAGAACAATGGGTGGCCCGATCGGGTCCACCTGATAAACGGAGGAGGTTTGGAGTTGCTGTGTGAAATACCAGGTGAGTATAAATATGGTTATTATTTTAACTTAAAAAAAAAAAAAAAAAATGGATTTAGCGGGGGAGACAATCGGCGGAAGGGGCGGACTCGATGTCCGCCAGCCACCCGCGATCGTTCCCCGCAGTGACAGAACAGGGATCTGCCTGTGTAAACAAGGCAGATCTCCATTCTGACAAGGGAGATCACACAGATCCGGTCTTTCTGCTATGCAGGAAGACGGATCTGTGCGTTTCCGTAGGCAACCCATCCCCCATACAGTTAGAACACATTTAACCCCTTGATCACCCCCGGTGTTAACTCCTTCCCTGCCAGTGTCATTAGTACAATAATAGGGCATATTTTTAGCACTGATTACTGTAATAATGTCAATGGTTCCCAAAAAAAAGTGTCAAAAATGTCAGTTAGGTGTCCGATCTGTCCGCCACAATGTCACTGATCGCCACCATTACTAGTAAAAATAAAAATGCCAATAAATTTGTTTTTTTTTACTGTTTTTTGGATATTTATAATAAAAATTATAAAAATATATATATATATATATATATATATATATACATACATATACACACACACACACACACACACACACACACACACACACACACACACATATATATATATATACACATATACACATACACATATATACACACACACACACACATACATACACATATATACACACACACACCTTGAAATTTTCCACATTTTGTCATGTTACAACCAAATACATAAATTTATTTTATTGGGATTTTATGTGATGGACCAACACAAAGTGGTACATAATTGTGAAGTGGAAGGAAAATGATAAATGGTTTTCCAAATTTTTGGCAAATAAATATGTGAAAAGTGTAGTGTGCATTTGTATTCAACCCCCCTGAGTCAATACTTTATAGAACCACCTTTCACTGCAATTACAGCTGCAAACCTTTTTGGGGAAGTCTCTACCAGCTTTGCACATCTAGAGAGTGACATTTTTGCCCATTCTTCTTTGCAAAATAACTCAAGCTCTGTCAGATTGGATGGAGAGCTTTCGTGAACAGCAATTTTCAAGTCTTGCCACAGATTCTCAATTGGATTTAGGTCTGGGCTTTGACTGGGCCATTCTAACACATGAATATGCTTTGATCTAAAACCATTTCATTGTAGCTCTGGCTGTATGTTTAGGGTCATTGTCCTGCTGGAAGGTGAACCTGCACCCCAGTCTCAAGTCTTTTCAGACTTTAATGGGTTTTCTTCTAAGATTGCCCTGTATTTGGCTCCATCCATCTTCCCATCAACTCTGACCAGCTTCCCTGTCTCTGCTGAAGAAAAACATCCCCACAACATGATGCTGCCACCACCATGTTTCACAGTGGGGATGGTGTGTCCAGGGTGTGTGCAGTTTTAGTTTTCTGCCACACAGAGTTTTGCTTTTAGGCCAAAAGTTCAATTTTGGTATCACCTGACCAGGGCACCTTCTTTTACATGTTTGCTGTGTCCCCCACATGGCTCCATGCAACCTGCAAATGGGACTTCTTATGGTTTTCTTTCAACAATGGCTTTCTTCTTGCCACTCTTCCATAACGGCCAGATTTGTGGAGTGCATGACTAATAGTTGTCCTTTGGACAGATTCTCCCATCTGAGCTGTGGATCTTTGCAGTTCCCCCGGAGTTACCATGGGCCTCTTGGCCGCTTCTCTGATTAATGCTCTCCTTGCCCAGCCTGTCAGTTTAGGTGAACAGCCATGTCTTGGTAGGTTTGCAGTCGTGCCATACTCTTTCCATTTTTGGATGATGGATTGAACAGTGCTCAGTGAGATGTTCAAAGCTTGGGATACTTTTTTTTATAACCTAACCCTGCTTTAAACTTCTCCACAACTTTATCCCTGACCTGTTTGGTGTGTTCCTTGGCCTTCATGATGCTGTTTGTTCACTAAGGTTCCCCAACAAACCCATGAGGGCTTCACAGAACAGCCGTATTTATACTGAGATTAAATTATACACAGATGGACTCTATTTACTAATTAGGTGACTTCTGAAGGCAATTGGTTCCACTAGATTTTAGTTAGGGGTATCAGAGTAAAGGGGGCTGAATACAAATGCACGCCACACTTTTCAGATATTTATTTGTAAACAAATTTTGAAAACCATTTATCATTTTCTTTCCACTTCATAATTATGTGCCACTTTGTGTTGGTCTATCACATAAAATCCCAATAAAATAAATTTACGTTTTTGGTTGTAACATGACAAAATGTGGAAAATTTCAAGGGGTATGAATACTTTTTCAAGGCACTGTATATTTTTAATAGAATGCCCTATGATGTTTTTATACTTGGTTCTGGCAGATACAATCAATTAGTAATTAGCTTTTTAAAAGTGAAAAATGTCTTTTGCTACAGCCAGGTGACAAGGATTTACTTTTCATCAACATTAATATTGATTGTTTACGTACAGAAGAACAAACCATACCCTAATCTCAGTGCAAGCTATATGTTTCAAACAGAAGACCTTTTGCACCATCCTATATTTACTATAAGCAGAGCTTTTAGGAGAAAGGGTTAAAAGGACATAAACCTCAGATATGATCTTTCTATACTTTCATCAAGCAATGGTGTTTTGTGGGATGCTAGTTCGCCTATTGGTGTCCATATGTGCAGGGGTATTTTCTAGCTTTCCCAATTACCCATCATTCAATCAAAATGAAGTTTACATGCATGTAACCGATTAGAAAAAGTATCATCCTTGCCATTTCAATGATCTTCTCCTGATCTTCAACATTCTCTATGTCATAGGTCCCAGCTGGACAAGTTCCAATTTCTTTGCTGAGTTTTTCATTGGCTGAGGCCATCTGAGGCAGGAAACTTTGGACTCGGTCAAGTACTGTGACAACAAAACACAAGATAAATGTTTGGTTTTTTCCATCATCCATCTAGGACCACATCTATTGTGTGATTATCATTAAAACTAATGTGCCAAATTACTTGTGCATTTTTCACGTTTTTGGCAGCCCCTGACCCAGAGGATTCAGAGTGAACCCTGCACTCTATGCACTGCACAAAACTGTAAAAAATAAAATACATAATATATATATATATCGATTTATCTGCACGGGTGTTTTTTGTGCAGCACATTATTATTGTGGGAAAGGGGGTTTCCTTCTATTTTCATTTGGTGATCTGGCTAGTAAGGCTACTTTCAGACTGGGGCGGTAGCGGTAAAGCACCGCTAATTGGTGGCGCATTGTACCGCTATTATAGCAGCGCTACAGCGCCACTATGCAGGTAGGAGCGGAGCGCTTTTAACCCACAAGAAGGGGTTACAAGCGCCACCGCTTGGGTCTTCCGAGGCGGTGTACAGCTGTTTCAGGAGCGCCGTCCTTTGCTTTTAATGGAGGGGGCGGTGTAGGAGAGGTGTACACACAGCTCACCGCACCATCCCAAAGATGCGGCTTGCAGGACTTTTCTTGCCGTCCTGCAAGCGCACCGCCACAGTGTGAAAGCACTCTGGCTTTCACAATGGGGAGAACGGGGGTGGGTGGGGGGAGTTTTTCAAGTACTGCACAGGCGCCATTTTTAGCACCGCAGCGCCTGAAAAACGTTCGTGTGAAAGTAGCCCAAGTGTTTTTCAAAAGATCAAGCTCTCTTGCAGATGTACAATTAAACTGCCCATAGAAGGGTGTAAATTTGGCCAGTTCATCCTTCCGGATTGATCCACCAATCAGCTTCAGTACAACCAGCCTGTCTGATTTTTTTTTTATAGTTGCAAGCAGTGATCATTAAATTTTGATGGCTGGGAAACTTCTCGCTGTCAGAATACAATAGTTTAGCAGGAGGGATTCCTGCATCAACACTGAACGGGTTGATGGGGGAATCAAGCTATTTTCTTTCCTTCAACACGTGGTTGAAGGAAAGAAATTTGGTTAATGTATGGCCTGCCTTACAGGGATAAGACAAACCATTCAACATGGGCAGAGGTGCTGATCAGTTTTAATTACGTGTGTTGTAACTGCTTCAAAGGGGTTAGCTGGAGATTGGCTTCAATGTGTATTTAAATCAGCTAGTACATCTAACACTGACAATGCTGCTGTAGAAATATGTCCCTTGCATTCATTCATCAAGAGTGGGGAGCACTCTAGGCCTCATGCACAGTGCAGCTATAATGTCCATGCACACTATAGGTGTTTACATGAGTTTACAGGCAGAAAAAAAAGAAATCATAAAATATGTCTGACGAGTGTAAACATGTCTAAAACATGCATTAACTCTAGGTTCTTTAAAGCGGAGGTCCGGGCTAAAAAAAAAAAATTAAAAGTCAGCAGCTACACATACAGTAGCTGCTGACTTTTAACATTAGGACACTTACCTGTCCTGGACTCCAGCGATGTCGGCACCCGCCGCCGATCTTCGGATCGGGGGACGGGTGCAGCCGCTTCCATCGCGGGTAAGGGAACCCGGACGTGTAAGCAGTACAGCTTCACGCCGGGCACCTTACCGCGCATGCGCGAGCTCTGCCACGCTCTGCTACTGGCCAGGCGGCCAGTAGCAGAGCGAGCAGGGAGGAGGGAGCCGGCTTCTGACGTCAGCGGCCGCGTCCGCCGGCCAGAACTCCCGGAAGTGTGGAAAAGGACACCTGTCTAAAGACAGGTGTCCTCTTCCCCCTCCCCCCCGAAAGGTGCCAAATGTGACACCTGAGGGGGGGAGGAATCCAACCAGCGGAAGTTCCACTTTAGGGTGGAACTCCGCTTTAAGAGCTTGAGCGTTTTTTTTATTTCAAATGATCAGAATTAATATTCTGCTCAACAAAATGAATAAATGCCCAAGCACTAGACACTCCTAAATGCGCTTTAAAAAAAAAAAAAAAAAAAAAAAAAAAACCACACACAGCTTAGGAGTGTTTTTGCAGTTGCTTTTCTCCTGCCAGGTGAAACATTTTAGAAGAGCCCCAGTATGCATGTGGCCTAATACAGGAGAAGTGTTACTGGACAGATCACCAAGTGAAAACAATGGGAAGCCTAAAAAAAACAAAAAAAAAAACGAATGCAGCCACTACATCTAATGCTTGTAAGCTGCAATATATTACTTTTTGGTTAAGGGATAAGTTCACCTTTGGGAAAATGTTAAATGTTCTACCCATTTTTAGGGTAGAAAATGGAACATGTTCCTGATCACCCTCCCTGTGACAGCAGGCTGGGGATCTTCTTCCTGCACCCACTGTCACTATTTGAAAACAAAGTTCTGTGAATGAACTACACATACCAACAGCCTTTGTAGTTCTCAATAAACTACCAGGGAACTTTTGAGCGCTCTAGGTAGCTCATTGATTCTTCCTGTCATTGTGTAACTGCTTTGCCCGTACAAGGAGACCGCTTGCACTGACATGTCTATATTCCCATTGCACATGTTCCTGGATTACAGGCTCATCTGTAGTGGGTGATGTAGCAATTACCAGCTGGGCACTGGATAGATCACAGATCAATACACATTAGCCAGTACACCATGATGCACCAGATCAATCGCAATCCAAAACTTTTATTGCAGAGAGATCACATCACATAAAAATAAGTGCAATGGTTCAGAGCCGCACAGGACCCCTTTATACATACCTGATGAAGGGGCCCTGCACGGCTCCAAAACATTGCACTTATTCTTTTGTAATGTGTTCTCTCTGCAATAAAAGTTTTGGGCTGCAATTGAAAATTCATGGTGTGCTGCCGAATATGTGTATTGGGCTTACACTGACAGTCTGCAGAGGCCCTGCACTGCACCCACTTGTGGATTTATTATAATTTTTTTTAAAAGGTGAACTTATCCTTCAATGTACTGTAGATCTAAAGAAATTCAGCTGTTTTACCAGTGGTAGAAAAAAAATACTACAAAATGTACTTAAAGCGGAGTTCCACCCACTTTTGCAAGGTGATCTTAAACTGGAGACCACCCCTCCCCCCTCGTTTTTGGATATCTTTTTTTTTTCATTTCATTCATATCTTTTCCGAAGTACTAAGTGTACTTCTGTCCTAGCCGGGCCACGGCACAGTGCGTAATTTCCTCTTCTGCGGCGGGGCCCTCCTTCTCCCCTGCTGTCTTCTGGGACCTGTGTGTCCCAGAAGCGATGCCCATTCACAAAGCGCCGCGCGACTCACGCATGCGCATTAGGAAACCGGCGGTGAAGCCTGAAGGCTCCACTGCCGGTTTCCCTTAGTTACAATGGCGGCGCCTGCGCCCGATCCAATGGACATTGCGACATCGCGGGCTCCCTGGACAGGTAAGTATCCTTATTAAAAGTCAGCAGCTACAGTGTTTGAAAATAATAAAATGTACTTACTGCTGCTTCGTGGCATTCTAACGATTGGGGAAGACAATCCATATTTGTTGTTCTGCTTTGAATTTATCAGTAACTTGTTGTACAGACCTTTACCTGAACAGAAGAAGAAAAGTAAAGCACGTTATGTTATGCTGTCACACTGAGGAAGGAAAAGGGGGGAGGGGGGGGGTTAGCAACAGTTAACATGTTCCAAAAGGTGGACTTATCTATTAAGTGATACTGCACCCTACCTTTGCCCCAATGTCTGTTGAGGTAATCTAGAATTAAATATGTAACATTATCTTCCTTTAAAAAAATGTACCTTTTTTTTTTTTTGTCTTGGTCATCCCCGAACCATTAACCCCAACCCCCGCCGTTTTTGGGTGCCACCTTTAGTGAGCCATTCAAACACACGGTGCCCCACAAGGCACATGCCTACTCCCTTCTTCCAGACAGATGCAGAAGCCAGTCAATTCCTTCCCACACTGTCATCTTACAACCAGGAAGTATGGGGAGGGGGAGGAATTGTTATTGTGCTTAGTTTTTTTTTTTTTGTTATATATCTTAAATTATGTGAATGTATTAAAAGGTTAAAAAAAAAGCTTCGCCTTTGGTACTACTTTAATTTTGCAATCCCCTCTTGTTTGTTGGACTGTCCTAAACAAAAACATACCACACACCCAGCAAATCCAGTATTGTCTGTTGTTTCCACTGTTAAGGTGCTGCACACCTTATTTTGTGCAGCCATATACATTTGTTGCATCATCAGGATCCAGCTGTCTCTTCTGGGTTCTAGCAGCTGCCCCCCCCCCGATGACGTGCTGCTGCGAATATGCAATGTAAGGTAAGGTAGATAGCCCCACAGCCTTCTGGGATGAGTGACAGTAGTATCTCAGGAGACTGCAGACAGCAAAGTGATGGCAGAAAATGTGGGGCTGAAATTAGAGATATATATATATATAAAATTGACTTATACACACACACACCAGCCACTTTATTAGGTACACCTTGCTAGTACCGGTTTGGACCCCCTTTTGCCTTCAGAAATGCCTTAATTCTTTGTGGCAAGGATTCAACAAGGTGTTGGAAACATTCATCAGATTTTGTTCCATATTGACATGATAGCATTAAGCATTTGCTGCAGATTTGTCGGCTGCACATCCATGATGCAAATCTCCTGTTCCACCACATCCCAAAAGTGCTCTATTGGATTGAGATCTGATGACTGTGGAGGCCATTGGAGTACAGTGAACTCATTGTCCTGTTCAGGAAACCAGTTTGAGAGGATTGGAGCTTTGTGACATGGTACATTATCCTGCTGGAAGGAGCCATCTGACGATGGGTACACTGTAGTCATAAAGGGACGGACATGGTCAGAAACAATACTCAGGTAGGCCGTAGTGTTTAACCGGTTCAGCCCCAGCGCTGTAAATAGGCGGTGGCTGGCTTTGACCGGCTGTACCGGGACATAGCCCCCCCCCCCCCTCCCGTCCCGTCCGGAGCGACGATCCGGCGCCTCCGCCGGCTGGAAGGAGACCTGATAGAAGCAGTTATCGGCTCCGATCGGGTCTCCTTCGGCAAATTCCGGAAGCGACGTCACGTCACATCCGGTTTACTTGGGGGCTGACTGCGCCAATTTGAAAAAAATTACAGTATTCAGAATCGCCGTTTTTGGTGATCTGAATACTGTGAAGTGCAAAGGAGGGATGGGGGGGCCCCCCAGCCCTCCAAAAAGTGTACCTGTCACCATATATTACCATCACAAGCGACACCGTCGCCGCGTGCTCGTGCAGCATACGTAAGTCGCGCCCACATATGAAAACGGTGTTCAAACCACACATGTGAGGTATCGCCACAATCGCCAGAGTGTGAGCAATAATTCTAGTAAAAGACCTCCTCTGCACCTCTAACCTGGTAACTGATAAAAATTTTTAAAGCGTCGCCTATGGAAATTTTTAAGTACCGGATTTTGTCGCCATTCCGTGCAATTTTCAACCGTGTCATGTATGGTATCTATTTACTCGGCGTAACATCCTCTTTCACAAGATACACAAAAAAATTGGGCTAACTTTACTGTTGTCTTATTTTTTAACTCAAAAAAGTAAAATTTTTCCAAAAAAAAAAAAACCGCGCTTGAAAAACCGCTGCGCAAATACAGTGTGACAAAAAGTATTGCAACGATCGCCATTTTATTCTCTAGGGTGTTAAAAAAAAAAAAAAAAAAATT
>BLSH010218869.1:757798-771182 GCA_018402905.1 Glandirana rugosa
CCAGAACCGGTGGTACGACGTCGAGTCAAAGTCCCAAGAATATCGGATCCGGTAGAAATACATCTCGTTGTTAAGAAAAAAAGTCTGGGAGTCTCTCTGAATAAACGGTACTCCACGGTACAACTTGAAGGTCACTGGTCATACTCTCTAACTCTCGCTATTGTGGTTTAAATTGTGTGGACGAGGGGTAAGGTGTTATAAGGTCTCAGGTGTGAATGGGGAGCAGGTGTGTTAAATTTGGTGTTATCGCTCTCAATCTCTCATACTGGTCACTGGAAGTTCAACATGGCACCTCATGGCAAATAAGTCTCTCTGAGGGTCTGAAAAAAAGAATTGTTGCTCTACATAAAGATGGCCTAGGCTATAAGAACCCTGAAACTGAGCTGCAGCATGGTGGCCAAGACCATACAGCAGTTTAACAGGACAGGTTCCACTCAGAACAGACCTTGCCATGGTAGACCAAAGAAGTTGAGTGCACATGCTCAGCGTCATATCCAGAGGTTGTCTTTGGGAAATAGACATATGAGTGCTGCCAGCATTGCTGCAGAGGTTGAAGGGGTGGGGGGGGGGTCAGCCTGTCAGTGCTCAGACCAATACGCCGCACACTGCATCAAATTGGTCTGCATGACTGTCATTCCAGAAGGAAGCCTCTTCTAAAGATGATGCACAAGAAAGCCCGCAAACAGTTTACTGAAGACAAGCAGACTAAGGACATGGATTACTGGAACCATGTCTTGTGGTCTGAGGAGACCAAGATAAACTTATTTGGTTCAGATGGTGTCAAGCATGGTTGGCGGCAACCAAGTGAGGAGTACAAAGACAAGTGTTTCTTGCCTACAGTCAAGCATAGTGGTGGTGGTGTCATGGTCTGGAGCTGCATGAGTGCTGCCGGCACTGGGGAGCTACAGTTCATTAAGGAAACCATTAATGCCAACATGTACTGTGACATAATGAAGCAGAGCATGATCCCCTCACTTCAGAGACTGGGCCGCAGTGCAATAGACCTGTGCGGTTAGTTTCGTTCCGAATTAAAATTCTGACAAATTTTCGTTTTTTTCAAATTTGGATGTATCTGAATCTCTGAGTACCGGATTTGAATGAATCCGAATAATGAAAAAGAAAATTCAGACGAAATTCAAATTCAAATAATTTTCGAATCGTTTTCGAATACTTTTTGAATAGTTTTCAAATTTGAATTCGAAAAGTTTTCAAATTCCAATTGTTTTCAAATTTGAAAAGTCCTTGAATTTGAATAGTTTTCCAATTTCTACAACATAGAATAGAAAACAAGGGAATAGAACAGAATAAAAACAATAGACTAGAAAAGAATAAAACAGAACACAAACAAATAGAATACAACATAGTAAAACAGCTATGTTCCAATCAACCACATTATATTCTTTCATTTTCTGTTATATTCCCCTCTATTGTATTCTATCTTTTTCCATTCTATTCCTCCACTTTCCATACCACCCCATTCTCCTTGGAAATTGGAAAACAATTCGAATTTGAAAATGATTCAAATTCAAAATTGATTCTAAAACTTTTCTAATCAAATTTGAAAACCAATATGTGGGTCGCTGGTTCAAATACCTGCGTAGGTTTCCTCCAGGTACTCCGGTTTCCTCCCACACTCCAAAGACATGCTGGTAGGTAAAATTAGATCCTGTATAAATTGGCCCTAGTATATGTAAGGATGTGAGTTAGGGACCTTAGATTTCAAGCTCCTTGAGGGTAGGGACTGATGTGAATGTATAGTATACATATATATGTAAAGCACTGCGTAAATTGACAGTGCTATATAAGTACCTGAAATAAATAAAGTACCTGAATAAACTAAACTAACTCTGAAAACAAATTGAACGAATTAAACAAATCTAACTAAACAAACATGTAAATAACGCACACATT
Source organism: Glandirana rugosa (assembly GCA_018402905.1). Taxonomy (NCBI): domain Eukaryota; kingdom Metazoa; phylum Chordata; class Amphibia; order Anura; family Ranidae; genus Glandirana; species Glandirana rugosa. Next base: position 759,710 of record BLSH010218869.1, read on the forward strand.
TTTTCGCTCTGCACATATCTACAGGGCAGTATTCCAACATGATAACAACCCCAAACACACCTCCAAGACGACCACTGCCTTGCTAAAGAAGCTGAGGGTAAAGGTGATGGACTGGCCAAGCATGTCTCCATACCTAAACCCTATTGAGCATCAGTGGGGTATCCTCAAACGGAAGGTGGAGGAGCGCAAGGTCTCTAACATCCACCAGCTCTGTGATGTCGTCATGGAGGAGTGGAAGAGGACTCTAGTGGCAACCTGTGAAGCTCTGGTGAACTCCATGCCCAAGAGGGTTAAGGCAGTGCTGGAAAATAATGGTGGCCACTAGGGATGAGCCGACCACCCCCAGGTTCGGTTCGCACCAGAACAGACAAAAAATTCAGGGCGACCGAACACCATTAAAGTCTATGGGAGGCGCACATGAAAAATCAAAAGTGTTCATTTTAAAGGCTTATATGCAATGTTATTGCCCTAAAAAGTGTATGGGGACCCGGGTCCTGCCCTAGGGGACATGTATCAATGAAAAAAAAAAGTTTTAAAATGAATAGTTTTTTCAGGAGCAGTGAAAAAAAAAGAAAAGAAAAATTCCTTTAAATATTGTGCCTGGGGGGTGTCCTTAGTCTGTGTGTAAAAGGGCATATTAAAGGGAACCCCATGCCAAATTTAAAAAAAAGTTGATGTGGGGGTCCCCCTAAAATCTGAAACAGACCCTTATCCGAGCATGCAGCCTTGGCCGGTTAGGATGGGGGCAAGCGAGTGCCCCCACTTCAAAGCACCTTGTCCCCATGTTGATGAGAACAAGAGCTTCGCGGGGGTCTGCGGGCGGGGGGGCTTATCGGAATCTGGAAGCCCCCTTTAATAAGGGGGCCCCCAGATCCCAACCCCCCCTATGTTAACAGGTTTGGGGTACATTTTACCCCTACCCATTCACCAAAAAAGGAATGTAGTGTAAAAAAAAACGATTAGGCAGTTTTTGACAAGTCCTTTATTTTGTATTATAGCTCTTTTCTTCTTTCTTCTTTCTTCCTCCATCTTCTCCTGGCCCGGCCCTTCTTCTGGTCTTCTTCTTCTTTTAGTCTCCTTGCTTCCTCTCTTCATCTTCAATATTCAACTTCATCTTCTTTCTTCTTTCCCCGCCGCCTCTGCTGCTGCAGTTTGGCCCCTGCAGCGTCTCCCCGAATGGGCGGTCTTCACGATGACCGTTCTTTTATAAGAAGGGGCGGGGCCACCCATGACGTAAATGGGTGATCCACCCCCTCTGACATCACATGACATCAGAAGGGGGCGGGTCCACTCAGTTACATCACAGGGTGGCCCCACCCCTTCTTATAAAAGTACTGTCATCGTGAAGATTGCCCATTCAGCAAGACGTGCAGGGGCTGGACTGCACCAGTGGAGAGAGCAGCGGCGGGGAGAGAAGATGAAGATTGAGGTTTGAAGACAAAGAGAGGAAGCAAGAAGACTAAAAGAAGAAGCAGAAGACCAGAAGAAGGAGCGGGCCAGGAGAAGATGGAGGAAGAAAGAGCAAAGAAGAAAGCTATAATACAAAATAAAGGACTTGTCAAAAACTGCCTATTGTTTTTTTTTACGCTACACTCCTTTTTTGGTAAATGGGCAGGGGTACAAAGTGCGCCAAACCTATTCACATAGGGGAGGGGTCGGGATCTGGTGGCCCCCTTATTAAAGGGGGCTTCCAGATTCTGATAAGCCCCCTGCCCACAGATCCCCACAACCACTGGCCAGGGTTGTGAGGATGAGGCCTTTCTCCCCATCAACATGGGGACAAGGTGCTTTGGGGGGACCTCAAAGCATCCTCCCCATGTTGAGGGCATGTGGCATGGTATGGTTTGGGGGGGCACTCGCTCGTCCCCACCCCCTCCTGCCATACCAGGGCTGCGTGCTCAGATAAGGGTCTGGTTTGGATTTTAGGGGGGGGCCATTTTTATTTTTAAATTTGGCGCGGGTTCCCCTTAAAATTCATACCAGACTTGAAGGGCCTGGTTTGGATTTTGGGGGGAACCGCACGTCATTTTTCAAAAAAAAATTGGCACTGGGTTCCCATTAAATTCCATACCAGACCTGAAGGGCCTGGTTTTGATTTTGGGGGGAACCGCAAGTCATTTTTTGGTTTATTTTGAAGCGGGCCCTGCTGTTGTAAATTAGTTAAAAAATTGTGATAAAATCCTTCAGTCAAACAGGTGGCGAAAAATTGGGCCTTGTGTGTTGGCGTTGCCAGAACACTGTAACCCCTTGCAATTACTCTTGTTGGACGGAGGAACTGGACCTGATGTTGTAAATTAGTTTACAAATTCTGCCGAAAGCCCCCAGTCAAACAGGTTGCCAAAAATTGGGCCTTGGGTGTTGGCGGTGCCAGAACACTGTAATCCCTTGCAGTTACTCTTGTTGGACAGAGGAACTGAGCCTGATGTTGTAAATTAGTTTACAAATTCTGACGAAAGCCCCCCGTCAAACAGGTGGCCAAAAATTGGGCCTTGCTTTTTGGCGGTGCCAGAACACTGTAACCCCTTGCAGTTACTCTTGTTGGACGGAGGAACTGGGCCTGATGTTGTAAATTAGTTTACAAATTCTGACGAAAGCCTCCAGTCAAACAGGTGGCCAAAAATTGAGCCTTGCTTGTTGGCGGTGCCAGAACACTGTAACCCCTTGCAGTTACTCTTGTTGGACAGAGGAACTGGGCCTGATGTTGTAAATTAGTTTACAAATTCTGACGAAAGCCCCCAGTCAAACAGGTGGCCATAAAAAGGGATTTTGTTATAACTTACCATAAACTCCTTTTCTCTGAGTTCACTGACAGACGCAGCCTTCTTATGACACGTGGGGTTATGCTCATATCACTAGGAGTAGACTAGGCAAAAACAAATAAAAGCATAGGCTGGCCCCTCCCAGGGGGCCGTCCTCACCTTAGCATATAATCCCCCTGCTCTGCATAGCACACCAGTTCGTAACAAGCCATACAAACTCAACGCAGAGGGGTGGGTGCTGCGTCTGTCAGTGAACTCGGAGAAAAGGATTTTACGGTAAGTTATAATAAAATCCCTTTTACTCTTCCGTTCACTGACAGACGCAGCCTTCTTATGACACGTGGGGACGTCCAAAAGCTGTGCCAATCAAGAGGGGTGGGCAAACTATAACAACTGTACCCAACAGAAAAACGCCCTCTCAGGCGGCGCTAACCGCGCCTATACTGCCGCTTGTAATACTTTGCGCCCGAAAGCAGCATCCGAAGATGCTGAAACATGCTAAAACTTAGTAAACTTGTCCACTGAGGCCCAAGTAGCCGCTTTGCACACCTGAGACACAGAGGCTTGGTGTCTAAACGCCCAGGAAGTACTAACTGCCCTGGTGAAATGAGCCGTGACTGGAAACGGGGGGACCTTGCCCCGAATCTCATATGCATGAGTCACAGTCTTGCTAATCCAACGAGAAATGGTAGCTGGCGAGGCCGCCATGCCAAATACACCCGCAAAGCCCTCACCACATCCAAAGAATGCAGTTCAACTTCTTTGGGATGCGACGGGTGCGGGCACAATGAGGGAAGAACAATAACCTCATTTAAATGAAAAGAAGAAACCACCTTCGGAAGAAACGAATGGGAAAGGTCGCAAAACCGCCTTGTCCTTATGAAGGACCAAGTAAGGTGACTTGCAGGATAATGCTGCCAACTCAGACACCCGCCTAGCGGATGTGACAGCCACCAGAAAAGCCACTTTCTGCGACAACAGTCGCAAGGGAATATCCCTGATCTTTTCATATGGTGGTTTCTGCAGCACAGAAAGCACCAGATTAAAATCCCACGGTGCCAGATGCGACCGTATCCGAGGAGCCACATGACGTACCCCCTGTACAAATGTACGGATCAATGAATGAGAGGCCAAGGGCCGTTGAAAAAGAACCACCAGGGCCGAAATCTGACCCTTAAGCGTACTTAACACCAGGTTCTTGTCCAGTCCTTGCTGCAAAAAAGTCAGTACTCTGGACACCATATAAGAGCGGGGGTTCCAACCCCCTGCCTCGCACCAGGCAATATAAGCCTTCCAGGTCCTATGATAAATCTTACGTGAGGTACCTTTACGCGCTTCAATCATAGTAGGGATCACGGAGTCCGAGACACCCCTATCCCTCAACACCTGGGACTCAATAGCCAAGCCGTCAAAGCCAGCGAGGGTAAAGCAGGGTGCAAGATGGGCCCCTGAGACAGTAGGTCTTCGCGAAGTGGAAGACGCCACGGAACATCTGTCACCATCCGTACTACGTCGGCGTACCAAGGACGCCGAGGCCAATCCGGCGCTACCAGGATTGTCGGGATTCCCTCTGCTTCTATCCTGCGCAGAACCTGCGGTAGAAGCTTTAGAGGAGGAAAGATGTACAGAAGCCGATACCGACCCCAGGGCGCTACCAGAGCGTCCGAGGCGCCTGCCAGCTGATCTTTTGTTCTGCACACAAAGGTCTGTACCTTGTGATTGAACCTGGAGGCCATGAGGTCCACCTCTGGTGTGCCCCACTTGAGGCAAATCTGGCGGAAAACTTCTGGATGTAGGGACCATTCCCCTTGATCCAGAGTCCGACGGCTGAGAAAGTCCGCCTGCCAATTTTCCACGCCTGGGATGTAGATTGCAGAGAGAGCTGACACGTGAAGTTCTGCCCACCGAAAGATCAGAGCTGCCTCCGCGGCTGCTGCTGAGCTTCTTGTTCTGCCCTGATGGTTCACATATGCCACGGCCGTGGCATTGTCCGACCGAACCCGGACAGGGAGGCCTCGCAGCCTTTCTGAGCAACGGGACAGACAAAGCCTGATCGCTCTCAGTTCCAGTACATTTATTGGAAGACAAGCTTCCTGCACTGATCAATGACCCTGGGCAGAAAACTGACCCAGGACCCCTCCCCAGCCCAATAGGCTGGCATCCGTCGTTACTATTGACCAATTGAGGGGGAGAAAACATTTCCCCAACTTTAGGGCCGGAGCCCGAATCCACCAAATCAAGGATCCTCGGGACTGATGATCCAACCTGATCAGTCTGTCTAGGGATAGAGGAGATTTGTCCCATTGCGACAAAATCGCCTTCTGTAAGAGCCGAGTGTGACTCTAGGCGTAAGGTATCGCTTCGAAAGTCGACACCATGAGCCCCAACACCATGAGCCAGGACCACTGGCGTGATAACAGGGTTCGCACTGCTGCCTGAAGTGTCAGGAGCTTGTTTGGTGGTAAAAACACCCTTGCCTGCACCGTGTCCAGAATCAGACCCAGGTATTCCAGCCGGCAGGATGGAGTCAACGATGACTTCTGCAGGTTGATTAGCCAACCGAACTCCTCTAACGTGGACCCGTAATTGTCACGTTCTCCTCCAGAGCTGCAGCAGACTCTGCTCTCAGGAGTAAATCGTCGAGGTATGCTACTACCGCAATACCTCTCTGTCTCAGCAGCGCCAGCATCGGGGCCACCCCCTTGGTGAACACTCAGGGAGATGAAGCCAACCCGAAGGGAAGTGCCACAAACTGGAAATGCAGGTCCCCCACTGCGAAGCGTAGAAAACGCTGGTGACTGACAAACTGGCACATGGAGATACGCATCCCGATATCCAGGGACGCCATGAATTCCCCTTGGTGCAGGGCAGCCATGACCGAGCGGATGGACTCCATCCTGAATCTCTTCGTCTTTACGAAGCGGTTTAATGCCTTCAGGTCCAGAACTGGCCTGACACCACCCTTTTTGGGCACCACGAAGAGGTTTGAGTAAAACCCGCGAAAACTTTCCCCCATGGGTACCGATACAATAACTCCCTGTTCGCAAGTGCCTGAACGGCGCCTAGAAGCGCCTCCCGACGCCCCTGAGGGAGTCCCAAGTTTGAAGGGAAGAACCTTTCTGGGGGCAGAGAGATGAATTCTATTCTGTACCCGGAGGACACCACCTCCAGTACCCACCGATTGGTGATGTGGGCAGTCCATCTGTCTGCGAATCCCAGCAACCGGCCCCCCACCCTTGAGTCGGGCGGGGGCAACCCATCATGCGGAGGTTGATTTATCCTTCGCTTTTTCGGACTTATGCTGCCAAGGCTTTTTACTATGCCCAGCGGCAGCCCTACCGGACTTGAAGCCCTTACCCGCTGAGCCGGGTGTCCGAAAAAACTTCTTCTGACCTGAAGAAACAGGGCCCTGCCTACAGCGAAAATCCCGCCGCTTCAGCTCTGGAAGGAAAGTACTCTTCCCTCCCGTGAAATCCTTAATGATTTCATCCAACTATGGGCCAAACAGACGCCATCCCTGAAAGGGAAGATCTGCAAGAGCTTTCTTTGAAGCCTGGTCACCCGACCAAGAGCGGAGCCACAGCACCCGCCTGATAACAATTGCAAAAACAGACATTTTTGACAATATGGGAAGAAGGTCCAAGGCAGCATGGCAAATGTAGCGGAGACCCTCTTCCAAATGTTGCACCCACTGCACCTCAGCCTGTGCACACTCACAAGTTAAACCAGTGTGCAGTGTGGCAGCGTGCTCGTGAAGAGATTGTGCCTCCATCACAGTCGCTAGCGCCGGCCGCATGGCTGACCCAGCCAACAAGAACAGTGCCTTAGACACTGCCTCCATGCGGCGATCGGCCGCCTCCCTAAAAGACGGCGACCCCTCCAAGGGAATGGTCGTTGCCTTATTCAGACGGGCCACTGGGGGGTCCACCGTTGGGGACACCCATCTCTTAGTAAAGATATCCTCAAAGGGGTAGCGAACAGCAAAGCTCTTAGGAAAAGCAAAGGAATTTGGTGGCCGTAGCCATTCCTTGAACACCGCCTGTTCAAACACCTGATCATAAGGGTAAGCCCTAGGGGACCTAGGGGGTTTAAGTGGTCCACAAACATATGCGGACTTGTGCAACTCCCCTGCTTGGTCAAGCCGCATGGAGTCGCGGATATCAGTGATCAGAGTGGCCACTATCGCCTTATCACGCGAAAAAGGAGCCTCCTGATCACCTTCGCCGTCTGAGGGCAGTTCACCCTCTGATAGGACCACAGGTGTGACCACCGAGGTGCTTTCTGGATCCGTATCCTCCCCTGAGGACTGAGGGGGGGGGGGTGGGCGTTTCTTGGGGCCCCCCAGAACCGGGTCCCCCGCCCGGGGAAAGAATTCCCAAAATACGCCCTCAGCTGTTCCAAAGACACCAAGGTTCCTGGAGTGGATTGTTGATCCGCAGGTACCCCTGCCATAGCATTGCCGGCCTCTGACATCCCAGCCTTCTGGCACCCCCACTGTGTGACCACCACCTCTACCCCACCAATCAGCCAGGGGGACCCGGGAGGATTGCACCCACCGCTACCAGCACCCAGGGAGAGCCAGCTATACTTGCTACTGTTCACAGAGAGTGCGGCGCTTGTGTTATAGTAAATACTGTATATACATCAAAGTATGTTCTACAATATCACGTAAGCATGGGGATACCATATAAACCATATGCTGGTATGACAGGTTAAAAAACCAAATTAAGCAAATAAGGATATGGAGGGACCCCCATATGATAGTCCACAGTAAAGTCTATCTCTTGATAGTAGAAGTGATATTTCTTCCTCAGAGATTAAAATAATTCAGTGATCAGGTGCTCTTCAGCGGGCAGATATTTAGAAGAAAGAAAGGTGCTCCATAGCGTAATACAGTTTCAAAAGGGTTTTATTCACAAAGCGGTTAAAAACACTTACATGTTTCCATTAAAATTGAGCTCAAAAGTAAAATTGTATCCAAGTGCAGTGCGACAGGGGGACGGGACCCAACGCGTTTCGTTTCAGTAAACGTCCTCTGGGGTTCCCCCCCGTGAACACTGCAAGCATATATAGGGGAAAAACACATGTAGTTGATGGCCACTCCCATTAGTCAAAATGGTGGTGGGGGTCACATGACCCGGATATGCAAGATGGCGCCCATAGGTAGTAAGGGTAAACAGTTGTTTGTATAATATATAATATAGAATAGGTGTCTAGATTGAACATGCGGGGGAAAAAGGAGGGAAGATTATCAAAGTACTGGACAGGACACACATAATGAAACGGAGCTTGTATGTACATATCCTGCTGACACTGATCCTCCCCCTGGGTGGAGGACCAATAAGGAGGTCAGACTCAGGATGGTGTCATTCCCGGAAGTGACGCGGGACGCTCATACCAGAAAATGACGCAATTTATTTATTTGGAGGGCGGGTCAGTATGGGGGGTGTGTGGAGCCCCGTCACCAGGTACAATAGTCTATTATAAGGGAAAGAGGAAAAATAAAGGCTGTCACTCATCGCCATAGACCGGAGCCTGTGTGTACAGGAACGGTCTATGGACTTAACTTGCTGACACTTATCCGCCTCCCAGGTGGAGGGCGAATCAGGAGGTCAGACTCGGGATGTCGTCATTTCCGGAAGTGACGCGGGGATCACAGCGTCACCGGAAATGACGCGGGGATTTCAGAGCACGGGTCCTTACAGAAGGTGAAGCCGCTCCTTCAGCCCCAATAGTATGTGATTGTGAAGGGAGGGGCTGTGCCATGCAATTCTGCAATAGCATAAACATCTGTCTGATACCACGGGCTCCATGTTGTAGACCCTAGGGCGGTTACAATGTAAACAAAAAACACATTATGTATGGGTTCAAGTAAACATATAGATATAAAAAATATAGATATAAAAACATTCCCTCACAAAACGACCCTATTGTAAACATATTATTCTTGGGTCAGTATCCCTTACATATCTGTACAGTGGGGATGAGTGCTATGGGAATATGGAGTGGGGAGTCAGATTGAAAATTAATTCACCCTAAGTATAAAAATCAGGAGAATATATATAAAACCGAATATATATAAAAAATATATGTAAAAAGCGGAAACAAATGGTGTGCAAAACGGACCTCATTATTAATGGTTAAAAGAAACTCATCGTATCACAAATAACTTATAATCCAGTTATACCACAAAGATAACCTCATAGATAGTTAAGTTGCGTCGGTTATAAAATGTAATTATTAAGAAAATAGAAGGCATAGTTGACAAGATCGCATAAAATTGGTGATAAAGGAGAAATATATTGCAATTAGGCTTGGTTGATAAAAGAGTTAATGTCCCAGTCTATGTTAAGGCCATAGGGCTGGTAGCACCGGAGCTGGTGTATCCAGAATGTTTCTAATTGTGACACCCCCCTACGTACTGCACCTCCACACCACGGGGGTACGTATTTATCAATAATTTGAAAGGTTGTGCCTCTGGGATCCCTGTTGTGACATCTTAAATAGTGTTTTGGTACACTATGGTTTGTCTTGCCTTTGTAGATATTGGTAATGTGTTCATTAACTCTGATAGTAAATGATCTGATAGTCCTTCCTACATACTGCTTATTACATGGACAGGTTAGGAGGTAGACTATATTTTTTGTATCGCAAGTGCAGAATTGTTTCATTTGGTAGGAGCGGCCAGTTATAGAGGAACTAAATTCTGTGGCTTTCCTGCTCCGTAGGGCATTCAGCTGGCACACCCTACACTTATGGCACTTGTAATATCCAACTAAGTTGTGAAAAAAGGACAGCTTTTTTGGAGGGTCGATGACGTTGGGGGCTATCTTATTCCTTAGTGAAGGAGCACCCCTGAAAACTACAGTAGGTACCTCAGGCAGTTGGGGGCCTAGCACTTTGTCGTTCCTCAGGACAGGCCAGTGTTTTTTATGATGGATTTAAGTTGTCTGTGTTGTATCAAATATGAAGTGAAGAGAGCCCATCTGTGATCATTATTCATCCATATCCACACACCCCCATACTGACTCGCCCTCCAAATAAATAAATTGCGTCATTTCCTGGTATGAGCGTCCCGCGTCACTTCCGGGAATGACACCATCCTGAGTCTGACCTCCTGATTGGTCCTCCACCCAGGGGGAGGATCAGTGTCAGCAGGATATGTACATACAAGCTCCGTTTCATTATGTGTGTCCTGTCCAGTACTTTGATAATCTTCCCCACTTTTTCCCCCGCATGTTCAATCTAGACACCTATTCTATATTATATATTATACAAACAACTGTTTACCCTTACTACCTATGGGCGCCATCTTGCATATCCGGGTCATGTGACCCCCACCACCATTTTGACTAATGGGAGTGGCCATCAACGACATGTGTTTTTCCCCTATATATGCTTGCAGTGTTCACGGGGGGGACACCCCAGAAGACGTTTACTGAAACGAAACGCGTTGGGTCCCGTCCCCCTGTCGCACTGCACTTGGATACAATTTTACTTTTGAGCTCAATTTTAATGGAAACATGTAAGTGTTTTTAACCGCTTTGTGAATAAAACCCTTTTGAAACTGTATTACGCTATGGAGCACCTTTCTTTCTTATAAATATCCGCCCGCTGGAGTGTCCCCCACCCCTTAACATCTCAGAGGAGGACGAAGCAGGAGACGACCAAGGATCCCCAGAAGGAACCACTACCACTTCTCTACCTCTTCTGAGTCTCCATAATCACTTCTGCTGGTTGATTACTGGCTTCTGGTAAGCGTACCCACTTCTCATAACCACCACTTGGAGCACCATTCATATCACTTGTCACTTGATTCACCATGTCCGTTTGAACTACTTGCAATGTGAACAACAAGTCCATATCTTTCGCTGGTGGCCTACCAGCTTCTGGTAAGCGCACTCACTTACTAACATTGGATGTCACTTTTATCACCTGTCACTAAGAGCACCTGACCACTGAATTATTTTAATCTCTGAGGAAGAAATATCACTTCTACTATCAAGAGATAGACTTTACTGTGGACTATCATATGGGGGTCCCTCCATATCCTTATTGGCTTAATTTGGTTTTTTAACCTGTCATACCAGCATATGGTTTATATGGTATCCCCATGCTTACGTGATATTGTAGAACATACTTTGATGTATATACAGTATTTACTATAACACAAGCGCCGCACTCTCTGTGAACACTAGCATCTCCCAATTTGGTAATTGTCGTGCTGGCAGCTGCAATCTTTACTGTAGTAGCGCGGTATTCCTATTCTCTCAGCTATACTTGCTGTTTTAGATGCCTCAGCACTGTGACCGGAATGAGCAATGCCAAACAACCCACTGCACTTCAAGAGCCTGCATCACTGAGCGTCAGCCACGTTGTCCAAGTGAAACCTGAAGTACCACTTCTGTTTTTAAAACACTTCCTATGACACGTGTGTAGTACCAAAAACAACCACTGGGGGCCGCCAGAGGACAGGCTGAAAACCACATGGTTACCAAACAAATGGATGCTGCCATTTAACACAAGCAGAGCTTTATAGGAAAATGGCGCGGTCGACGGCGAACGAGCGGTGATCCACCGAATGGCGGCGAACCGCTTAATGCAGTGCTCCGAATGGTCAGTGCAAGGCACGGTGATCCACACCGAATGGCGGCGAACCGCTTAACGCAATGCTCCGAACGGTCAGTGCAAGGTGTGGTACTGCGGGGGGGAGT
>BLSH010218869.1:773014-794749 GCA_018402905.1 Glandirana rugosa
TGGGGGGTAGGAAGGTATTTCACATGGACAGTGGTATATAATGATAGTGTTCCCTACAAATGTAAGGAACACTATCGTTATTTTCACAAGGCTAAAAAAAAAAAATTTCCTTTTCTCAATACTCCGTTTTATATTATTTTATTTACAATTTTTTTTTTAAGTTTCGCTGTGGCATTGGCCCTCGAACGTGTAGTTTCTTTTGCGTATACATTCAGTACGGGCGTATACTTTTGCCACAAGTTTGGTGTGTACACTCCATAGTGGCGCTAGCGGTCTCACACTCGTCATTAAGATCGTGGAGAGAGGAGAGGAGAGACGTTTAAAAATTTCCATAGGCGACGCTTTAAATTTTTTTTATGGTTACCAGGTTAGAGGTGCAGAGAGGAGAGGAGAGAGGTGCTAGAATTACTGCTCACACTCTGGCGATCGCGGTGATACCTCACATGTGTGGTTTGAACACCGTTTTCATATGCGGGCATGACTTACATATGCGTTTTCTTTGATGTGCAAGCTCCCGGTTACGGTGTCGCTTTGAATTTTTTTTTTAACATTTATTTTATTATATTTTGCCTCATAACTCTTTTCCTTTAAAAAAAAAAAATCGGAACACTTTTATTGCTATCACAAGGAATGTAAACATCCCTTGTGATAGTAATATATGGTGACAGGTACACTTTATGGAAGGATGGGGGGTCTAAAAAATGGTGATCCTGAATACTGTCATTTTTTTTAACACCGGTGCCATTTCCTGCCGAGTAAACCAGAAGTGACATTCTGACGTTGCTTCTGGAAATGTACGAAGGAGTCCCGATTGAAGCCGATTCCGGCTTCCATAGGGACTCCACACAGCGGGCAGAAGTGTTGGATTGGAGCTCCGGTCTCCTGGTGGGACGGGAGACTGGAGAAGAGTGGCGGATGGTGGCGGGAGGCCCCTCCCACTTCCTGGGATAAAGACTGAGCGGCTTCCGAGCCGGATCAGCCATTATCACCAGATAGCCGGCCGCCTGCTCTAAAAAACGTTACTGGGGTATAGCCTGTAGCTGCAGGCTATACCCCGATACTTCCACTTAAAGCTGCCGCCGTTTATAAACAACGATTCGCGTTAAGTGGTTAAAAATTGTGATGACATGCTCCAGTCCAAGAGGTGGTAAAAACTTGGGCCTTGGATGTTGGCGGAGCCAGAACACTGTAACCCCTTGCAGTTACTTTTGTTGGGCGCAGGAATGGGCCCTGCCGTTGAAAATTAGTGTAACCACTTAATGCGAATCGCTGTTTATAAACGGTGGCTGCTTTAAGTGGAAGTATTGGGGTATAGTCTGCAGCTACAGGCTATGGTACCATTTTTTAGAGCAGACGGCCGTCTATCTGTTGATAACAGCAGATCTGGCTCAGGACCCGCTCGGTTGTTATCCCAGGCAGCGGGAGGGAACATCCCGCCCTCCCGCCACCGTCCACCGCTCTTCTCCGGCCTCCCATTCCACCGGGAGACTGGAGCTCCGGTCTGACACTTCTGGCCGCTGTGTGGAGTCCCTGTGGAGTCCCTTTGTACATTCCTGGAAGCAACGTTACAACGTCACTTCCGGTTTACTCAGAGTCTAACGGCGCTGGTTTTAAAAAAATGACAGTACTCAGAATCGCCTTTTTTTGTGATCTGAATACTGTTAAGTGTAAAGGAGGTACATAAAGAGTACCTGTCACCATATATTACTATCACAAGGGATGTTTACATTCCTTGTGATAGCAATAAAAGTGATCAGATTTTTTTTTTTAAAGGAACAGTGTTAAGATGAAAAATATAATAAAATAAAAATAAAATAGAAAAAAAATGTTTAAAGCACCACCGTCCCCGCGAGCTTGTGCAGCAAAGAAAACGCATACTTAAGTCGCACCCGCATATGAAAACGGTGTTCAAACCACACATGTGATGTATCGCCACAATCGCCAGGGTGTGAGCAGTAATTCTAGCAAAAGACCTCCTCTGTACCTCTAACCTGGTAACCGTTAAAAAAAAGAGAAAAAAAAATCCAGAAAATCACATTGTCTGATCTTTAAAGAATTTATTTGCAAATTATGGTGGAAAATAAGTATTTGGTCAATAATACTTTGTTATATACCCCCAATGACAGAGGTCGAATGTTTTCTGTAAGTCTCCACAAGGTTTTTACACACTGTTGCTAGTAGTTTGGCCCATTCCTCCATGCAGATCTCCTCTAGAGCAGTGATGTTTTGGGGCTGTCACTGGACAACACGGATTTTCAACTCCCGCCAAAGATTTTCTATGGGGTTGAGATCTGGAGACTGGCTAGGCCACTCCAGGACCTTGAAATGCTTCTTAGGAAGCCACTCCTTCGTTGCCCGTGTGATGTGTTTGGGATCATTGTTATGCTGAAAGACCCAGCCAGGTTTCATCTTCAATGCCCTTGCTGATGGAAGGAAGTTTTTTCCCTTTGCAGAAAAACAGCCCCAAAGCATGATGTTTCCACCCCCATGCTTCACAGTAGGTATGGTGTTCTTTGGATGCAACTCAGCATTCTTTCTCGTCCAAACACGACAAGTTGAGTTTTTACCAAAAAGTTCTATTTTGGTTTTATCTGACCATATGACATTCTCCCAATCCTCTTCTGGATCATCCAAATGCTCTCTAGCAAACTTCAGACAGGCCCGGACATGTACTGGCTTAAACAGGGGACACATCTGGCACTGCAGGATTTGAGTCCCTGGTGGCGTAGTGTGTTACTGATGGTAGCCTTTGTTACTTCAGTCCCAGCTCCCTGCAGGTCATTCACTAGGTCCCCCCGTGTGGTTCTGGGATTTTTGCTCACCGTTCTCGTGATCATTTTGACCCCACGGGGTGAGATCTTGCGTGGAGCCCCAGATCGAGGGAGATTATCAGTGGTCTTGTATGTCTTCCATTTTCTAATAATTGCTCCCACAGTTGATTTCTTCACACCAAGCTGCTTACCTATTGTAGATTCAGTCTTCCCAGCCTGGTGCAGGTCTACAATTTTGTTCCTGGTGTCCTTTGACAGCTCTTTGGTCTTGGCCATAGTGGAGTTTGGAGTCTGACTGTTTGAGGTTGTGGACAGGTGTATTTTATACTGATAACGAGTTCAAACAGGTGCAATTAATACAGGTAACGAGTGGAGGACAGAGGAGCCTCTTAAAGAAGTTACAGGTCTGTGAGAGCCAGAAATCTTGCTTTTTTTTGTAGGTGACCAAATACTTATTTTCCACCATGATTTGCAAATAAATTCTTTAAAAACCAGACAATGTGATTTTCTGGATTTTTTTTCTGTCTCTTATAGTTGAAGTGTACCTATGAGGAAAATTACAGGCCTCTCTCATCTTTTTAAGTGGGAGAACTTGCACAATTGGTGGCTGACTAAATACTTTTTTGCCGCACTGTACATACAGTGCCTTGCGAAAGTATTCGGCCCCCTTTGAACTTCGCAACCTTTTGCCACATTTCAGGCTTCAAACATAAAGATACAAAACTGTAATTTTTTGTGAAGAATCAACAACAAGTGGGACACAATCATGAAGTGGAACAAAATTTATTGGATATTTCAGACTTTTTTAACAAATAAAAAACTGAAAAATTGGGCGTGCAGAATTATTCAGCCCCCTTAAGTTAATACTTTGTAGCGCCACCTTTTGCTGCGATTACAGCTGTAAGTCGCTTGGGGTATGTCTCTATCAGTTTTGCACATCGAGAGACTGAAATTTTTGCCCATTCCTCCTTGCAAAACAGCTGGAGCTCAGTGAGGTTGGATGGAGAGCGTTTGTGAACAGCAGTTTTCAGTTCTTTCCACAGATTCTCGATTGGATTCAGGTCTGGACTTTGACTTGGCCATTCTAAGACCTGCATATGTTTATTTGTGAACCATTCCATTGTAGATTTTGCTTTATGTTTTGGATCATTGTCTTGTTGGAAGACAAATCTCCGTCTCAGGTCTTTTGCAGACTCCATCAGGTTTCCTTCCAGAATGGTCCTGTATTTGGCTCCATCCATCTTCCCATCAATTTTAACCATCTTCCCTGTCCCTGCTGAAGAAAAGCAGGCCCAAACCATGATGCTGCTACCACCATGTTTGACAGTGGGGATGGTGTGTTCAGGGTGATGAGCTGTGTTGCTTTTACGCCAAACATAACGTTTTGCATTGTTGCCAAAACGTTCGATTTTGGTTTCATCTGACCAGAACACCTACTTCCACATGTTTGGTGTGTCTCCCAGGTGGCTTGTGGCAAACTTTAAACAACACTTTTTATGGATATCTTTAAGAAATGGCTTTCTTCTTGCCACTCTTCCATAAAGGGCAAATTTGTGCAGTATACGACTGATTGTTGTCCTATGGACAGAGTCTCCCACCTCAGCTGTAGATCTCTGCAGTTCATCCAGAGTGATCATGGGCCTCTTGGCTGCATCTCTGATCAGTCTTCTGTGGTCTGATACTCCTTCCATTTCAATATTATCGCTTGCACAGTGCTCCTTGGGATGTTTAAAGCTTGGGAAATCTTTTTGTATCCAAATCCGGCTTTAAACTTCTCCACAACAGTATCTCGGACCTGCCTGGTGTGTTCCTTGTTCTTCATGATGCTCTCTGCGCTTTAAATGGACCTCTGAGACTATCACAGTGCAGGTGCATTTATATGGAGACTTGATTACACACAGGTGGATTCTATTTATCATCATTAGTCATTGAGGTCAACATTGGATCATTCAGAGATCCTCACTGAACTTCTGGAGAGAGTTTGCTGCACTGAAAGTAAAGGGGCTGAATAATTTTGCACGCCCAATTTTTCCGTTTTTTATTTGTTAAAAAAGTTTGAAATACCCAATAAATTTAGTTCCACTTCATGATTGTGTCCCACTTGTTGTTGATTCTTCACAAAAAATTACAGTTTTATATCTTTATGTTTGAAGCCTGAAATGTGGCCAAAGGTCGCAAAGTTCAAGGGGGCCGAATACTTTCGCAAGGCACTGTATATAGTGTAGAGGGACTAATTATTTTATTAACGAGGTGGACGGTCTCCTCCGAGAATGCCCGTTACTGAGCAATGATAATTTATCACTGCTTAATAAACCGACATCTCTGTGTTTCTGTGAATTTCTGGTATTGTAATCTCGTTATGTCTCACAAGATTCCAGTATCAGGGGGCATTCTCCACTGTTGGAAGCGTTTGTAGATCGTTTCACTTCACAAAAGGTGAAACGATCTACACCTCTTCATAAACTGACACCCAGAGGAGAACGATCTCCTCTGTGAACACATGATTTGCTAAAATACTAACTGCCTACTGCCAAATGTGTGTTCTTAAGTGAATTGACTTTAATGATTTATCTAATTTTTTTGTAGTATTTACCTCACATTTTTAACAAGTGTGTAGTAGAGTGTAGTGAGTGTAGTATTTACCTCACATTCAGTATTTTACACTATGTACACTGAATTGACTCTTTTATTATCTCATGTGATATTTCCAAAAAAAAAAAAAAGTCACATGACCTTCATATCAGATGCAGAATCATTCAGTGAATTGACCCCTATATGACCCCTATATGTCAATTGGAAGGAAGTTAATATATTTTTTATTGTGCCTATGAAGGCAAAGTATGTGCAAAGTAAAGTATCTTGTAGCATTTAATTTTTTCTTAATTCTATGTCCTTGCACTAATGTAAGGTAAGATTTCATTATTAAAGCAATTAAAGAGGAACATTACACTTGTCTTAAAGCAAAAATGAAAGTGATTGCAAAGTCATAAGGTTTTTTAGGTTAATGCATTCTATTCATTAAAATAAAAAACCTTCTGTGTGCAGCCTCCTCCCTCAGCCCCTCTAATACTTACCTGAGCTGCATCTAGATCCAGCAATGTTGTAGGAGTGTCTTGACTGCCCGGGACTCCCCTTCTCATTGGCTGAGACAGCAGCTTTGCACCATTGGCTTTGAAGTCAGTCAGCCAATGAGGGGAGAAAGGGGTGGGACCAGGCACCGGCTCTGTCTGAATGGACTCAAGGAGCTGTGGCTCGGCTTGGGTGCCCCCATAGCAAGCTGCTTGCAGTTGGGGCATTCAACAGGAGGGAGGAGCCAGAAGCAATGACAAGGGACCCGAGAAGAGGAGGATTGGGGCTGCTCTGTGCAAATCCACTACACAAAGCAGGTAAGTATTACATGTTTGTTATTTCTAACTAAAGAAAAGGAGACTTTAGTATCACTTTAACTGTATCTGAACACCACAAACGGAGAACATGGTTTCATTTGTTTTTGATATTCAAAGCAAACTTACCCATCCATTTCATCATCCTTTATTTTATTGAGAAATCACTATGAAACACACCCCTTAGTGTTTTGCTAGCTGTGGCCATCTTAATTAAGGGCAGATGACTTATGTAGCATTTACTTTCTGGAATCCATCTGACCTTAGCTCAGGCATGCAGACAGGAGGGTGTGCTTAGCTAAGAAAGCCCCTCCTCCACATGAAATAAAAGAAAATACCCATGAAGACTCTTGGAATATATGACATTATTTTGGTCTAGGCCAGGACCCAGGAAGCAACTGAGGAACTGTAAAAAAAAAAAAAGTTTGAAACAAGTAAATATAATATACCTTCCTATCTATTTACTAATTCTAGTAGTATAAGGATTAAAAACAGTTAAATAGTTAAACATTCTTTTGGCCATACTGCTCCTGTGGGCCACAGGAGTGCACTTAGTTCGGCACTTCTGTGACCCAGATTCAGCCGACAGTGGGCTAAAATCTGCTGTCGGCTGACATCACAGAGCCAGTCCAGACTGTGCAGGGATCCGGACAATAATATTGGGATCTGACCAGATGCCTGACTGGCAGTTGGCTCAGCCTCTTAGCATGCTGCTAAGAGCCTGAGTCAGCCACTCCCACTTCCCCCATAGTGCGGTGCTTCAGTGAGTGCTGGAGGGGCAGAGCAGAGAGCAGTGACTGGCAGTCACCACCCTGTGCTCAGAATGGACCCATTAACTGAGCGATTCTTTTACTCCCCATTTTTCTCATGATGACCATTTGTACTGGGTCACTTTATTAGAAAATGGGGGAGGGGTCAATTAAACAAATAATAATATGGATTAATGAATAATTTCAATATATTAATTAGCACCTACTTCCCACCTTTCGATAGGGGAAGGTCAGCAATGGAAAACCCATCACAAACTGTAGGTGAAAAATACAGGGTGAGCCATTCATATGGATACACCTTAATAAAATGGGAATGGTTGGTGATATTAACTTCCTGTTTGGCACATTAGTATATGTGAGGGGGGAAACTTTTCAAGATGGGTGGTGACCATGGCGGTCATTTTGAAGTCGGCCATTTTGAATCCAACTTTTGTTTTTTCAATAGGAAGAGGGTCATGTGACACATCAAACTTATTGGGAATTTCACAAGAAAAACAATGGTGTGCTTGGTTTTAACCTAACTTTATTCTTTCATGAGTTATTTACAAGTTTCTGACCACTTATAAAATGTGTTCAGTGTGCTGCCCATTGTGTTGGATTGTCAATGCAACCCTCTTCTCCCACTCTTCACACACTGATAGCAACACTGCAGGAGAAATGCTAGCACAGGCTTCCAGTATCTGTAGTTTCAGTTTAAAACCAAGCACGCCATTGTTTTTCTTGTGAAATTCCCTATAAGTTTGATGTGTCACATGACCCTCTTCCTATTGAAAAAACAAAAGTTGGATTAAAAATGGCCGACTTCAAAATGGCCGCCATGGTCACCACCCATCTTGAAAAGTTTCCCCCCCTCACATATACTAATGTGCCACAAACAGGAAGTTAATATCACCAACCATTCCCATTTTATTAAGGTGTATCCATATAAATGGCCCACCCTGTAGTATATTTTATAAAGAAATAAAAACTTGTACAGTTTAACTACTGGTAAGTAAATATTACACAAATATGACCGAACCAATCCTCAGTGGTATATACAGTCAGGTCCATAAATATTGGGACATCGACACAATTCTAATCTTTTTGGCTCTATACACCACCACAATGGATTTGAAATGAAACGAACATGAAGATGTGCTTTAACTGCAGACTTTCAGCTTTAATGCAAATAGCACACTTGAAATGAACTCTGGACCTTTTATCTGCTCCTTGTAAATGGGATAATGAGGGAATAGCACACACCTGGCCATGGAACAGCTGAGCAGCCAATTGTCCCATTACTTTTGGTCCCTTAAAAAGTGGGAGGCACATATACAAACTGTTGTAATTCCTACACCGCTCAACTGATTTGGATGTAAATACCCTCAAATTAAAGCTGAGAGTCTGCAGTTATAGCACATCTTGTTAGTTTCATTTCAAATCCATTGTGGTGATGTATAGAGCCAAAAATATTAGAATTGTGTTGATGTCCCAATATTTATGGACCTGACTGTAAATAACAGGAACAGATTCACAACAACAATACTCAATACTCTCAAGCCATAAAACCACGTAGGACAACCACCTATAGGACCAAAGACATTACATTCGAACCATCATAAACTCGGTAGATTACTAGCCAACAGGCATATGAAATATTATCAATTCCAGGACCTTGAACAATAGCTAACTTCTCTCTTTCAGCCCCCCTTTATGTGCCTAACCTCCAAGTGTCCCCAGGTGCTTCTCTGTCAGGTCTCCCCCCAGTGTGCCTCTCTCTCTCTCATTCTTATCCTAATTACATCCATTCACTATCATTAAGGAAGTTCTGTCTGGTCCAAACTGTACAATCATATCATGAACGTGACTGGATGGTAATTCAAGCCCACTTTGGTGTGATAACTATCCTATATTAATTACAATCTCTCCCTGCTATTTGGAGTCATTTCATCTCTTATAAGTATATGTTCACTAAGTGTTATCTTCTGACATCACACATGGACCATCAGTTGACGAGTTTACCATACCAAAGCCATATGACCTTCATAAAGACAACACAAACCTATCAACAGGCCTCCACCATTTCACCTGCCACCTGAAAGCAAATTAATGATCTTAATTATAATGCACAACATTTGGCTTTACTAACAAATGCACCAAAAATAATACCTTTGTATTTTCTTGAGAAGCAAACATACAACCATACTTTTGACCATATCTCATAATAATCTCATACAAATGTATTAATAGTATTTATTCCTACTAATACGTTTTCTATTGGTCATTGTCATTACTTGTGCTTTTACTTCCTGGAATTCTGGGTCTGCCTCCTGGACAATGTGACAGAAACTTCACAGGATGCATCAGTGAGGTCAGGGTTACATCACCAGTGCCTCACTCAATCAGCAATTAGAAAAACACTAATTGTAAGTAAAAGAAAAAAAAATGTGTTAAGCTAATGAATTTAACATGATTTCATATCAGTGTGCAGAGTTGTATGCTGCTGTGCTTAAGGGGGAAAGGCCCACTTTAGGTGCACATATCGTTGTATGTGGAACTCTATTTTTTCGAGTTTAGGATTTATTGAGGAAGGGATGGAACTACTGTAGGATTTTATTGTTGTTGTGTACCTTTCCCCATTCTGTCCAAGGCTAAAAAAAAAAAAAACAGTTTTCAGATAAAGTTGCACCTTAAAGTTATAGGGAATGCTCACATTTACCTGTTAATTGACTGCTTCAGAATTCAGGAACATTTTTTTTTTTTTTAACAGAAAGGTCTGGAACATTTATTTATTTTGCCATTGTGATTGCATCTTCTTTTCAATGGAATTGTTATACAAGAAAAGAAATGTGGCAATTTAAAACATTTCCATGATAAGTTTATAATATTAAAAAAAAAATTTGGTCCACAGCCATCTGCCAGGCAATGGTTTCTCCATTTTGAGGAAATAAGTGTAGCGCCCCCATAGTGAATAGGTGCTTAGGTAATAGATTTTTGCTAAGAGAGGGAAATTTAGTCAGGCCTGACTGTTGTGCAGGCCTGAATGTTTTGATTTGAGGAAGGGAGTGGCCCAGGAAGAGCTGGAGACTGCAGGAAGGAACACCCCTTGGTTACCCCTCCCCTTTGTTTCCAGAAGGTTCTGGATGGAAGAGGAGGTGGGACTTTCTGAGGTATGTTAAGGAGCCCTGACCAATCCCCAACCTAGACTGGCAGGGGGCAGGCCTCCTTAAATACTGTTGTCTGCTCAGCTGGGGGGAAGAGAATGTCGGGTGGAAGAGTGGAGATGTAGCAGAGGTTGCACAGGATTCACCTGGGAGCCCCCAGTCTGGGGGGGGGGGTGACCTTAAAGCCTGGGAGCTCGGGCGCAGCCAGGAGGAGAGAGAGATCCTGGAGTGGCACAAGGGAGCAGGAGAGCAACAGAGAGGCTACAGGAAAGACTCTTTAACCACTTCAATACCAGGCACTTATACACCTTCCCGCCCAGACCAATTTTCAGCTTTCAGCGCCGTCACATTTTGAATGACAATTGCGTGGTCATGCGATGTTGTACCCAAACAAAATTTTTATCATTTTGTTCCCACAAATAGAGCTTTCTTTTACCTCTGGGGTTTTTATTTTTTTGCGCTACAAATAAAACAAGACCGAAATTTATGAAAAAAAAAAGATTTTCTTTGTTTCTGTCACAAAACTTTGTAAATAAGTACATTTTCTCCATCACTGATGAGGCTACACTGATGGGCACTGATGAGGAAGTACTGATTGGCACTGATGAGGTGGCACTGATGAGGTGCCACTGATGATGAGGCACATATATGCAGCACTGATAGGCGGCACTGATAAGCAGCACTGATGGGCACTGATAGGTGGCACTGATAAGCGGCACTGATGGACACTCATAGGCGGCACTGATAGGTGGCACTGGGCACTGATAGTTAGTACTGATGGGCACTGATAGGTGGCACTGGTGGACACTGATAGGTGGCAATGCTAGATGGCACTTTCTGGTAGTCCTTCCCTGGTGGTCTTGGGTGGCATCCAAGATGGTGCTGAATGCCATCCCTGTTGGGCACTGTGCCCCTTACCTGGTAGTCCCTGGGTGGGCTCCCTGGTGGTCCTGGGTGGGCATTCCCTGGTGGTCCTAGGTGGGCTCCCTGGTGGTCCTTGGTGGTGATCCTAGGGGGGCTGCACTGATAAACAATCAGTGCAGACCCCCCCTGTCAGGAGAGCTGGCGATCGGCTTTCATCTAGTCGGGTCTGCAGACGTGAGTAGAGGAAAAGCCGATATGCAGCTTTTCCTGTTTACACTGTGAATAGCCGTGATTTGTCAGACTGACACACCACATCACCGATCACCACGCTGCACCGCCCTGCGGGCGTGTGCCGGCTTTTTATCCTGCTGGATATCATATGAAGTCCAGTCAGGATAACTGAACCACTTCCTAGCAATCATTCTGCATGCAGCGGTAGGGAAGTGGTTAAATGATCCACCGGTGTCAGTGAGTGACATACCCTGGGAGCTGGAGAAGAGGATTGGAGCAGGCTGGGAGGATACAGTGGACAGTCTGTGGAGGTCAGAGGAGCCAGTCAGGGAAGTGGTGTCACTGAGCAGTGGAGTGGGATGGAGCAGCCAGGAGGGCTGAGGTGGCCTGGAAGAGGATGGGCTGGGAGCAGTAGTCCATCAAAACCCTGCTAGCACAGTTGTACTCAGCTACACTTTGAGGGCCCATGGCCTTTGCCTGTAATAGGCGGTCCGGAGGTCCTGCCATGAGGAACGCAAGCCTCACCATGTGCTAGCTAGGGTGGAGGAAGATGTAATGGAGGTCTGATAAATACCCCTTCAGGCCTCACCAAGAAGAAGCAAGCTTTGTGCAGGAGAGAAGTGAAGGAGTGTAATGTTCAGAAAGTGTCAGTGCTGGAGGAGTGTATATACGGAGATGTATACAGACGGTCCTGTTTCTTGATCTATTGGGCATCCCACACTCACCCCTACCCCATCCAAGTTTATTCCCCTAATAAACAAAAAAATACAAATTATTGGCCTGTTCCGTGACTCCGGCTGAAAGGAAATGTGTGATTGAGGACAGAGTGACAGGTGGATCACATTAACCAGCCACCCCTAAGGGGGCCATTGGCTACATAAGTTATAGAAATTGTGATGGTGATCAAATTCTAACCCAATTTCATTTTTTTGAACATTCAGAACCAATACTTCTGGTTTCCATGCAGCATAAGAGGTGTAGTCAGTGAAGTTACTGCAGTGATGGGGCTATGTAAGCCAAAGAGCATGTATAAATGAGCAAGTTTTAGTTGTAGTTTTTCATTGAAGTACTGTTTCTTTTTATTTTGCAAAAAGATATCACAAATTTACATAATATTATACAATGTTTCAACTAGGCACAGTGCATGAGTAACCATTATCAATTTTGTATCTAAAAAAAGGATACTGGAAAAACAATAGGTGTTACCAATAATTTGTATGCAGTTCTTTTCTGAAGTTCTGCAGTTGATATTAGCCAATACAAATTATTTTTGTATTATAAATTGTGTATGAATTCAGATTGGTGTATAAATACAATACACAATACAAAATTTTGAGCAAAATTAGCCAATACATCTTCTCTTTGGAGCCTTTTCTCTCCAGAGTGAGGGCTAAGCCAAACATTCAGGGCCTCTCTCGGTGGAATGGCGAACAACACAAAATTTCAGCGTTTGAGGATAACCTCTTCTCTATTGCATCCCCCCATACTTCTCTTCCCAATCTTATGAACACTTTTGAAATCTATGGAAGTCTAACATCATTTAATGCACCCATATTCCGGTGGACCTGAAAGATACCTTTGCCCTAAATTTCCTCCCTCTCCTCCATAAAATGCATCAACTCCTACAGAAGTGAGATTCAGGTCTATTTTCCTAGTTTGGTTGCTGTGACATAGTTGATTACTCCAAAATTACTTTATTTACTGACGACCAAATCCATCCACTTTCCCCATACATTACTTAAATCAGTCAACTCCTTCTCTAAATTCCTTTGGGCCCAAAAACCCCATAGACTTAAAATGGGGCTACCCACTCTTCCAAAACATCACGGTGGCCTTGCCATTCCAGATACCCTGAAATATCACAGGGCAGTGCACCTGACATGACTATAAGTCCCATTTGGATCAATGTCTGAATAGTGAAGTATCTCTACTGAGGCTCACCACCCCAACACTTGTTATTAGTATTGGCTCTAGGACAAGTGCCACCTGCTTTTGAGCCCAGTTCTTCCCTGTGTAGCACTATGGGGATCAGTTATGTCAGGTCTCTGTTGTTCAGTTTGCATGGTTGCTGTAAGCTGAATCCAGGGCTGGTGCAAGGATTTTTGACACCCAAGGCGAAACCTCATTTTGCCGCCCCAATTGGCTCCACCCCTTACTCCACACCCTTTGCCCTGCCCATGTGACAGCTATACAGGAAGCATTGGCTCTGCTTCCTCTAGCGCTGGCTCCAGTGCTGCGCTGCGCCTCTAATTGCACTATGGGTCGGACAGAGCAGCTGCCTGTGACTGAGTTAGTTACATGCTGCAGCCTGCAGACGCGGAGGGAAACCAGCGGCCGGGCACCCTTAGGCAGCAGTGCACCCTAGGTGGCTGCCTAGTTTGCCTAGTGGTAGCACCGGCCCTGGCTGAATCACATATTTAACTTCATAAGTCTTTGAGATACTCGCTTGTCAACACATCTCCACCATAATTTCTAACCCTCTTCAGGGTTTTTGGAGGGAAATTTTACTACTGGATTCTTCATGGCTACAAGACTTTTGTGAATAAATCCAAATTAAGATGCAGAGCACAACTAAATTATCAGTTGGGTAGAATATGTTTTTAATGTTCTCCTTAGCCAGTCTCTGGGGAAAATGGAGGTGTCAGATATCATCAAAGATACGTTGCTGCTCAGACATTAAGGAGTTAATTTTCTAAAACTGGAGAGTGAAAAATCTGGTGCAGCTGGGCATTGGAGCCAATCAGCTTCTAGCTTCAGCTTGTTCAATTAAGCTTTGATAATAAAACCTGGAGGCTGATTGTTTTCTATGCAGAGCTACATCCGATGTAACACTCTCAAGTTTTAGTAAATCAACCCCTAAGCTTCAGCCCTAGGCTCCTTTCACACGGCCGTGTCCGGGGTCCGTTTTTCCCTCTATGGGAAATCAGATAACAACTGACCGTCTGTCTATTGTCATCCGATCTGATCCCCAGACGGATGAAAAAATAGGGTTTCCATCCGTTGGACTTTACGGATCACGGATCAGATCGGAGCGGATCAGATGTCAGTGGACATGTCACCGCTGACATCCGTCGCTCCACAGAGGAGAATGGGGCGTCCGTTTGGGTCCGTCTGAAAAACGGACAGGCGGACCTGAATGGAACGCCCGTGTGAAAAGGGCCTTACTTTTTTTTTTGAGAGGGGCATTTTTAAACCATTGGACCTGGAAATGTTCTGATATAAGTATGCAAAATTATTTAACTAAAGTAAACATTAAAATCAGATCCTTTCAGTGAGAGTAAGAAAGGGTTATAATCCCTGTCTTTTCTGCCAGCTGTGTCCTATAGGGGAGATCACTACTTGTCACCAAGTTCAAAATAATTAGTCTCCCCATTGGACGATTTCCCCCTTTTCCTGTTCTGGTGACAACCCCAAATTTTAGATTTTCTTTCACTTTCACTCGTAATTACTTGGTAATAGAGAGGGGGAATCTCCCTAATGAAGGCACAGTATATACAAACTTGACAGATATTCTAATCCTTTTCTGCTCTGTCCAAAACGAAAATTTTCCTTTAGTTATTCTAAATATGATTTGGAAATTTAACAACATACTAGCAGATCTCAACTGGTTTGTATTGACATCTACAACAGTGACATCTTCTGGATATTAAGAGCATAGCATTTCCAATGTTTAAAATCTAATAACTGATTTCTCAAGAATCCCAACACTGCCACCTTGTGGCATTTTGACAGATTGTCATTAACACATATATTATTAAAATACATTATTGTAAGTGAGATTGGCTCTAGCACTACCCCTGCATTTTCAGTTGGGGTTTTAGCAAAACATTTTCAACCTAAGTAATGTATTACAATTTCTAGTATTTGATTTCCATTTACTATATGTCATATCATGTACTGTTGAAAAAAGACATAAACAGAAAACAAAAGGAAAAATACAGTAAGCAGACTATTTAACCACTTCAGCCCCGGAAGGTTTTGCAGCTTTAGGACCAGAGCACTTTTTGCGATTCGGCACTGCGTCGCTTTAACGGACAATTGCGCGGTCGTGCGACGTTGTACCCAAACAAAATTTGCGTCCTTTTTTCCCCACAAATAGAGCTTTCTTTTGGTGGTATTTGATCGCCTCTGCGTCATTTCAGATCGCCGCTATAAACAAAAGAAGAGCGACCATTTTGAAAAAAAACCTAAATTTCTTACTTTTTGCTAAAATTCAAATAAAAAAAAAATATAAAAAAACATTTTTTTTCACCGTTTTTGGCCGATTTATATTCTTCCTCATGTTTGCGATAAAAAAAATTGCAATCAGCGTTTATTGATTGGTTTGCGCAAAAGTGGCCGCGTTTACGGATGATGAGAATTCATTTCTGGGGTTTTTATTTTTTTTTTTATTTTTTACTAGTAATGGCGGCGATCTGCGATTTTTAGCGGTACTGCGATATTGCAGCGGACATGTCGGACATTTTTGACACTTTTTTGGGACCAATGACATTTATTCAGCGATCAGAAATTTAAATGTCCACTGATTACTGTATAAATGTCATTGGCAGTGAAGGGGTTAACCTGGGGGGGAGCTAGGGGTTAACTGTGTTCCCTGGGTGTGTTCTTACTGTGGGGGGGGTTGGGCTAACATGGGCATGAGAGATCTAACTGATCCCAGTGACAGGGATCAGTAGATCTCTCATGCCCCACTGACAGGGCGGGGAACCGCCGTGTTTACATCGGCGGTTCCCCTTCTTTTCCCTGTAGCCGCTCATCGCGGCTTGCCGGCGGACATCGGGTCCGCCCGAGCCGCGGGCACACTCCTCGGGAGTGCGGCGGGTGCGCGCGCGCGCCCCCTGGTGGCCAAAATGCGAATCGCCGTTTATTTACGGCGATTCGCGCCCAGCTCCCCGACTGCCGCCGTGAAAAGATGGCGCGCGGTCGGGAAGCAGTTAAGCCCATACTCTGAAACACAAATGCTCTGTGCCACCCAAAATATTTCTCCCCACTAGGGTTGCCACAGGTTCTGTGGCTGAGTAAGGTGGTAATTAAACTCACTTGGTGCCTTATTTGCATTCAATTAGCCTCAGAACCTGTGTAATTCATATGTGTCCTGGATTAAAGGGATGATGTGGCAACCCTACTCCCCACCCCTCAAAGAGCTGGCCATACAAAGAATACAAACCAAAAAGACTATTAAGGGACAGGAAGAAAATGAGAACACCAGAAAAGTAAGGTTACCTTACTCCATGATCAGAGCTGTAATTGAACTGGATCTTGCAGTTAGCAGCGATTAGGGCCATATAGTATAGACCACCCTCCTCCCATCCTAAATTGATTAGGAAAAAAAGATTGCCAAAAAACATTTGGACTCTGAATTCTGGCTGCTCTGCTTAACCACTTGAGCTCTGGAAGATTTTTACCCCATTTATGACTGGGCCATTTTTTGCTATTCGGCACTGCGTTATTGTTAACTTGTAATTGTGGGGTCATGCAACACTGTACCCAAACATAATGTATATAGTTTGTTTCACACAAATAAAGTTTTCTTTTGGTGGTATTTGATCACCACTGTGTTTTTTTTATTTTTTGAGATCTAAACAGAATTTTGAAAAAAACGTTTTTAGTTTCTGCTATAAAACATATCTGATTTAAAAAATCTAATTTAGTATACGTTTTGGCCAAAATGTATTCTGCTACATGTCTATGGTAAAAAAAATAAATAAAAATATATATATATACATACACTGAGCAAAATTATAAACGCAACACTTTTATGTTTGCCCCTATTTATCATGAGCTGAACTCAAAGATCTACGACTTTTTTATGTACACAAAAGACATATTTCTCTCAAATATTGTTCACAAATCTGTCTAAGCCCAGGTCCATATTGGTGCGTTTTGGCATGTGATTTGACATGTCAAATCGCATGCCAAATCAGCGGCAATTGTCAGCAATGGCACCGCCCTAATCCGTGAGCTGCTGCATTTGCAGTGCCGCACCAATTTCCAAAAGTAGTTTCTTTCAGGTGCGATTTCCATTGACATCTGTGCAGCAACACGCACAGATGTCTCTGAAATTGCACCTGAATGGGGACTGACATGCGGGAATGAAATGGTGCGAGTTCAGCTGAACTCACACAATTTCATTCCCGCACCAATGTAAACCCAGGCTAAATCTCTGTTAGTGAGCATTTCTCGTTTGCCGAGATAATCCATCCACCTCACAGGTGTGGCATATCAAGGTGCTGATTAGACAGCATGATTATTGCACGCATGTGCCTTAGGCCACTTTCACACGGACTTTCCGTTCAGGGCCGCCTGTTTTTCATTCTCCTCTATGGAGCGACAGATGTCAGCGGTGACATGTTCGCTGACATCCCGTGCTCTCTGATCCGATCCGCGCAACGTAAAGTCTGACAGATGGAAACCTTATTTTTCCATCTAGCTGGGGATCGGATGACAACAGACAGACTGTCCATTGTCATCCGATTTCCCATAGAGGAGAGCGGCGCTCTGACACATCTGCCTCTGCACAGTGAGCGGAGATGGATCTGTCATCTGCTGGCTCAGCGGGGATCAGCGGAGCGATCCCCGCTGAGCAAAAGACGGACCCCGCACACGGACACGTCCGTGCGAAAGGGGCCTTAGGCTGGCCACAATAAAAGGCCACTCTAAAATGTGCAGTTTTATCACATAGCACAGGGCCACAGATGTCGCAAGTTTTGAGGGAGTGTGCAATTGGCATGCTGACTGCAGGAATGTCCACCAGAGCTGTTGCCCTAGAATTGAATGTTCATTTCTCTACCATAAGCCGTCTCCAAAGGCGTTTCAGAGAATTTGGCAGTACATCCAATCGGTTTCACAACCGCAGACCACGTGTAACCACACCAGCCCAGGACCTCCACATCCAGTATCTTCACTTCCAAGATTGTCTGAGACCAGCCACCTGGACAGCTGCTGCAACAATCGGTTTGCATAACCAAAGAATTTCTGCACAAACTGTCATAAACTGTCTCAGGGAAGCTCATATGCATGCTCGTCGTCATAAGTGTGCGCAGCCTAAAGCATTAGGGTGTGCATCCCAAAGCTCAAACACACATTAACAGTATATTTATATACATCCATACACACATAGACACACACACTCTTATAGCAGAACTGGTTCAGTGAAAGAGAAGTGCGGTAGCTCTTCAATAATGGTGGAACTGGTCAGAGGTAGATATTTCCCATCTCTCCACCAGCACACAGAGCAGAATGCTAATGTGCTTGGAGTGATTAGAGTGTGCCCAGGCACATCTGGCACACCCCCTGCGCACGCCTATGCTCGTCATTCTCATCGGAGTCTCGACCTGACTGCAGTTTGTCATCGTAACCGACATGAGAGGGCACATGCTCACATTTGATGGCGTCTGGCACTTTGGAGAGATGTTCTCTTCAAGGATGAGTCCCGGTTTTCACTGTACAGGGCAGATGGCAGACAGCATGTATGGCTTTGTGTGGGTGAGTGGTTTGCTGATGTCAACGTTGTGGATCGAGTGGCCCATGGTGGCGGTGGGGTTATGGTATGGGCAGGCGTATGCTATAGACAATGAACACAGGTGCATTTTATTGATGGCATTTTGAATGCTCAGAGATAACCTGATGAGATCCTGAGGCCCATTGTTGTGCCATTCATCCACAACCATCACCTCATGTTACAATTGATAATGCACGGCCCCATGTTGCAAGGATCTGTACACAATTCCTGGAAGCTGAAAACATCCCAGTTCTTGCATGACCAGCATACTCACCGGACATGTCACCCATTGAGCATGTTTGGGATGCTCTGGATTGGTGTATACGACAGTGTGTTCCAGTTCCTGCCAATATCCAGCAACTTTGCACAGCCATTGCGGAGGAATGGACCAACATTCCACAGGCCACAATCAACAACCTCATCAACTCTATGCGAAAGAGATGTGCTGCACTGCGTGAGGCAAATGGTGGTCACACCAGATACTGACTGGTTTCCGGACCCCCAATACAGTAAAACTGCACATGCCTTTTATTGTGGAAAGCCTAAGGCACACGTGTGCAATAATCATGCTGTCTAATCAGCATCTTGATATGCTACACCTGTGAGGTGGATGGATTATCTCGGCAAAGGAGAACTGCTCACTAACACAGATTTAGGTGGATTTGTGAACAATATTTGAGAGAAATAGGCCTTTTGTGTACATAGAAAAAGTCGTAGATCTTTGAGTTCAGCTCATGATAAATAGGAGCAAACACAAAAATGTTGCATTTATAACATTTATAATTTTGCTCACTGTGTGTGTGTGTGTAAGTATATATATATATATATATATATATATATATATATATATATATATTCTGTATATATACAGTTTCTCACAAAAGTGAGTACACCCCTCACATTTTTGTAGATATTTTATTTATCTTTTCATGTGACAAGACTAAAGAAATTACACTTTGTTACAATGTAAAGTAGTGAGTGTACAGCTTGTATAATAGTGTACATTTGATGTCCCTTCAAAATAACTAAACACACAGCTATGATTGTCTAAATCGCTGGCAACAAAAGTTAGTAAAAAAAAAAAAGTAAAAATGTCCAAATTGGACCCAATTAGCAATTTTCCTTTCCCGGTGTCATGTGACTCGTTAGTGTTACAAGGTCTCAGGTGTGAATGGGGAGCAGGTGTGTTAAATGTGGTGTTATCGCTCTCACTCTCTCATACTGGTCACTGGAAGTTCAACATGGCACCTCATGGCAAAGAACTCTCTGAGTATTTGAAAAAAAGACTTGTTGCTCTACATAAAGATGGCCTAGGCTGTAAGAAGATTGCCAAGACCCTGAAACTGAGCTACAGCACAGTGTCAGGGAACTTCTGTGAGCAATCTGCTGGAATGCTTGCTCCTCTGCGCAGGTGCGCGCATACGTGTACGATGCTACTGGCGCCAAACAGACCATTTAAACCGGACAGCACCATGCAGCCGGCGCTGTCCGTTCTACAACGTGTCCGTGTTCCAGAGTGCCTGATTTCCTGATTATCTGTTTCCTGTGATCCGGCTCGTCCTGACCTTACTTGTTCTCCGTCTGCACCGACCCCCGGCTTACCCACGACTACTCTTCTGCTTCTCCCTTGCACTTCTGCTGCTAGCCTGTTGACGACCCTGTTTGTACCTGACAACTCTTCTGCCTGCACCTTCTGTACCACATTGCCAGCTATTTGCCAGCCCAGTCTGTATCACCACTCTACTTACCTGCATGAGCCACAAAAGGACCTCTCACACCACCAGCAGTGAACCAGTCCAGCCCTCGTGCCACCCTGTGCTCCAGAACTCCCTATCTGCTCTACCAGGGGTTCCCGAACAAGGGCCAGTGGTTGATCCCTGCATAAGACAGACTCCACAACCAGTAACACACAGTGGTCAACACCATACAGCGGTTTAACAGGACAGGTTCCACTCACAACAGACCTCGCCATGGTCAACCAAATAAGTTGATTGCACGTGCTCAGCGTCATATTCAGAGGTTGTCTTTGGGAAATAGATGTATGAGTGCTGCCAGCATTGCTGCAGAAGTTGAAGGGGTGGGGGGTCAGCCTGTCAGTGCTCAGACCATACGCCGCATGCTGCATCAAATTGGTCTGCATGGCTGTCGTCCCAGAGGGAAGCCTCTTCTAAAGATAATGAAGAAAGCCCGCACACAGTTTGCTGAAGACAAGCACATGGATTACTGGAACCATGTCCTGTGGTCTGATGAGACCAAGATAAACGTATTTGTTTAAGATGGTGTAAAGCGTGTGTGGCGGCAACCAGGTGAGGAGTACAAAGACAAGTGTGTCTTGCTTACAGTCAAGCATGGTGGTGGGAGTGTCATGGTCTGGGGCTGCATGAGTGCTGCCGGCACTGGGGAGCTACAGTTCATTGAGGGAACCATGAATGCCAACATGTACTGTGAGATACAGAAGCAGAGCATGATCTCCTCCCTATGGAGACTGGGCTGCAGGGCGGTATTCCAACATGATAATGACCCAAAACACACCTCCAAGATGACCACTGCCTTGCCAAAAAAGCTGAGGGTAAAGGTGAAGGACTGGCCAAGCATGTCTCCAGACCTAAACCCTATTGAGCATCTGTGGGGCATCCTCAAATGGAAGGTGGAAGAGCGCAAGGTATCTAACATCCACCAGCTCCGTGATGTCGTCATGGAGGAGTCGAAGAGGACTCCAATGGCAATCTGTGAAGCTTTGGTGAACTTAATGCTCAATACGGTTAAGGCAGTGCTGCAAAATAATGGTAGCCAAACAAAATATTGACACTTTGGGCCCAATTTGAATGTTTTCATTTAGGGGTGTACTCACTTTTTTTGCCAGCCGTTTAGACATTAATGGCAGCATATAGCATGGGTACAATTACTACACATAGTCATTTTAGATGTGTTGAGTTATTTTGAGGGGACAGCAAATTTACACTGTTATACAAGTTGTACACTCACTACTTTACATTGTAGCAAAGTGTCATTTCTTCAGTGTTGTCACATGAAAAGATACAATAAAATATTTACAAAAATGTGAGGGGTGTA
>BLSH010218869.1:806567-816927 GCA_018402905.1 Glandirana rugosa
AACCAGTAACATCCGCCAAGCCATTTTTGTGCCTAAAAGTTTGGGTCCCCATTGATTTCAATGGGGTTCGTTGTCCGTGCGATCGTTCGGGTTCCGTCCGGACCCGGACCCGGACCCGGACTTTGTCCCAAAGTTTGGACGGACCAGCAGAACCCGAACGTCCAGGTGTTCGCTCAACTCTAGTTGTTGCACCTCCTAATGCTCCATTTCTTAGTTTTAGTTTTATGTCAGTAAAACAGTTATCAGTTCTTTGCCTGTTTTCAAGCCAGCCTTCCTCAGCCAGGGTTCCTCCAGAAGTTGCTAGAGTTTTTTGAGCAGTGGTAGATTGATCACCGCCTACAATGACCAACAATGTAAAGGCACAAAAAACACTGACATCTAATG
Organism: Glandirana rugosa; assembly: GCA_018402905.1. Lineage (NCBI taxonomy): Eukaryota > Metazoa > Chordata > Amphibia > Anura > Ranidae > Glandirana > Glandirana rugosa. The sequence goes on from BLSH010218869.1 coordinate 806,952, forward strand.
CAAGGGGTCACTTCTATGCTGATCGCCAAGGCAATTTTCCCCACTGACCTCTAGGGATGAACCAAATGTACCTGGGTTCAGTTTGAGGCAGGTTAAACAAACATTACTAAAGTTCTGGTGCCAAATCTGATCCTCAATAAAGTAAATGTAAGCCAAATATTAAAAAACAGTGATGAGCATTTTCTAGACTAATAGGCAAGGTATTGTTAAACAAATGGCATGATTTGGGGGGGGGGGATATGTGGACATGTGGGTATGTTGCAATTAAAGTGGAGTTCCAGGCTCAAAAGCAAGTAGTTCCTGAACAATAAAGCACTCCACCCCACCTTGTTTTTTTTAATTGCTGATAAAAACAAAAGCTCCTGGCTACTTATGTCTGTTTGTAACTCAAGTGGTGTGGGACACCCCCTAAAAATACATACCAGACACTTATTCTTGATGAGGGTCTGGTAATAATATCAAGGGGGACCCCCATCCATAAAAACATGAAAAAAAATGGCATGCCGCCACTCTGATTCTCTTCAGATCTGGTATGGGTTTTAGGGGTGTTACCCAAAGCAAAAATCAAGAAAAAAACAGTATGGGGTCCCCCTCAAAATCCATACTAGACTCTTATCTGAGCATGCAGCATGGCAGACCAATAAGGGAAGGTAGGGCTATAGTTCAGCCCCCCTCCTGAACCATGCCAGGCCATTTATTGGTTAAACTAGATGGGCTTGACTTTTTTCAACAAGACTAACTATGTTACTGTGTAACATGCCCTATGCATAGGAAGAGTACCTTTCCAGAGCCCCAACCCCCCCGGGCAAAGCACCTTGTCCCCATGTTGATGAGAGCAAGGGTCACTACCTGAAAACCTTGCCCCCAGGTTGTGGAGGTCTGCGGATCTGGGGGTTATCGGAATCTGGGTATGCCCAAATATCCAGTCCCCCTACATGAATGATTAAGGGGTATATGGTACCCCTACTCATTCACAAAAAAAAGAGTAATTAAAAAGACCACACACTTCCCAAATTCATCATCAGTTGCATCATCCAGCAATGCAGATCCACATCAGCAGGGGATCTGCTTGCATATGCGAGCAGATCCCTTGCTGATTGGAGCTGGATGGGACGGATATCACATCTGTGCCTGTTAAATTACTGCCCAGCAGACATGGGTGGACCCTCTTGTCAGCACTATGGGCGGTGGGTGTAAACAGACTCTGCTTGCTGTTCATTTACATCGGGGTACCTCCAATTCAGTCCACAAAAATGCAGACCTTTTCCTTTTTTTCTGGACCTGGGAAGAGCCTGGGTTGGTAGGTGTAAATGGCCACACATCCGTCTGTCCATAGGTCCCCATAGACCCTCTGATCAGGTTCGCCTGAAAAACTGACAGGCGGACCTGATTGGAATGTGAAAGGGGCCTAAAAGCATTTACAATTTTCGTTAGATTTACCAAAACTATGGAATATGATGACCCACCTATCTATCCATTTACTCTGTATCCAATCAGGCAGGCCTTTGCACTAAATCAGGGGTGTCCATCCACCAGGCCATGCTGCCCGGGTCCATCTGGGGGGGGGGGGGGGGGGCCTGGGGATGCCATGCAAACATAGCAGCTGTGGCAATCTACATTTACAAGCCAGGCAAACGCACACCTGGAGAGATGCGGGGGATGCCATGCAAACATAATTGATGGGTACAGCAGGGTGTGTGTGCTAGTGAGGTCTCCTTCCTGTGTCTTACTGGTTTTTACATCCCACATCTACATATCAGGAAGTCATGAACTTTTGTATGGGACACACCAGGGGCTAAGGTAAGGCCTTGTTTTAAAAATAAAAGAAAGCTTTTATTTTCTGCAACAGAGGTACATTGAGGAACTGTAATTTAGAAGAAAAAAAATATGAACATAGCTTTTAAAGGAAAAGCAGACCTTTCACATATGGTAAGTGCTGAGGTCTGCAATATTATATGCTTTTATTAGAGTTTGGTAACACTGCAATACTTTCCTTATTCAGGGGCTAGCAAGCCGGTCAGTAAGTCATCTTTTTTTGGAAGAACATTGCTAAAGGCAGCTCTATTCCCTGATCACCGGGCTTGCGTCCATTTAACGGAACATCTGATCTGTGACTCCATATTATGACCCGTTGGATGAATTGACTTCTGATACTTTTCAGCCTTTATTTGGCAGATTCTTGGCTAAAACTACCTTGCAGAAATTCTAATTATCCAACTTATCCTGGTCTGTGAATGCACCTGAGGAAACCTTTGCAGGTGTTGTTCGAACTGGCCGTCTGGACAAGGGGGCGCTCTTTACGCCTAGAGGAAAAGAGATTTCATCTCCAAATACGGAAAGGTTTCTTCACAGTAAGAGCTGTGAAAATGTGAAATAGACTCCCTCCAGAGGTGGTTCTGTCCATCACAGTAGATTGCTTTAAGAAAGGCCTAGATTCTTTCCTAAATCTACATAATATAACTGGGTACTAACATTGATAGATAAAGTTGATCCAGGGAATATCCGATCACCTATTGGGGATCAGGAAGCAATTTTTCCCCTTGCTGTAGCAAATTGGACTTCGCCTTCCTTTGGATCAACTGTGGGTATAGGATTGTATGATATATATATATATATATATATATATATATACACACACACACAGTATCTCACAAAAGTAAGTACACCCCTCACATTTTTGTAAATATTTTATTATATTTTTTTTCATGCGACAACACTGAAGAAATTACACTTTGCTACAATGTAAAGTGGTGAGTGTACAGCTTGTATAACAGTGTAAATTTGCTGTCCTCTCAAAATAACTCAACACACAGCCCTTAATGTCTAAACTGCTGGCAACAAAAGTGAGTACACCCCTAAGTGAAAATGTCCAAATTGGGCCCAATTAGCCATTTTTCCTCCCCAATGTCTTGTGACTCGTTAGTGTTACAAGGTCTCAGGTATGAATAGGGAGTAGGTGTGTTAAATTTGGTGTTATCGCTCTCACTCTCTCATACTGATCACTGGAAGTTCAGCATGGCAACTCGTGGCAAAGAACTTGCTGAGGATCTGAAAAAAAGAAATGTTGCTCTACATAAAGATGGCCTAGGCTATAAGAAGATTGCCAAGACGCTGAATCTGAGTTGCAGCACGGTGGCCAAGACCATAAAGCGGTTTAACAGGAGAGGTTCCACTCAGAACAGACCTTGCCAAGGTCGACCAATGAAGTTGAGTGCACGTGCTCAGCGTCATATCCAGAGATTGTCTTTGGGAAATAGACGTATGAGTGCTGCCAGCATTGCTACAGAGGTTGAAGGGGTGGGGGGTCAGCCTCTCAGTGCTCAGACCTAACGCCGCATACTGCATCAAATTGGTCTGCATGGCTGTCATCCCAAATGGAAGCCTCTTCTAAAGATGATGCACAAGAAAGCCAGCAAACAATTTGCTGAAGACAAGCAGACTAAGGACATGGATTATTGGAACCATGTGGCCTGTGGTCTGATGAGACCAAGATAAACATATCTGGTTCAGATGGTGTCAAGCGTGTGTGGCGGCAACCAGGTAAGGAGTACAAAGAAAAGTGTGTCTTGCCTACAGTCAAGCATGGTGGTGGGAGTGTCATGGTCTGGGGCAGCATGAGTGCTACCGGCACTGGGGAGCTACAGTTCATTGAGGGAACCATGAATGCCAACATGTACTGTGACATACTGAAGCAGAGCATGATCCTCTCCCTTTAGAGAATGGGCCGCAAGGCAGTATTCCAACATGAAAACACATTTGTAGAAAAATGGGAAAGGGGGGAGGGGGGAAATTGGGGAAGTGGAATGGGATGAAAAAAGGTATTGTCATGGTGCCTATCAAATTCAAGAATAAATAAAAAAGTACATAAATAAGAATATTTTATTAATACAGGTTAAAAGTGCACAAGAGCACAGTACTGATAAAAATTGTAATACCTATACATATAAATGTTTGCATTGGTGGAGTACATTCAGAGGTGGTGGCGCTGTTCGGTGGTTTACATCCTACATGTTTCGCCTAAATAAGGCTTCCTCAGGGACTTAGCAAGCCATCCATTGAGTATCTAGCATTTACACAAAAGAGAAGAAGTTATAGAATTTATACATATATCAAATAACACAACAAATCACAGAAATAACAATCCCAAATATGTATCGTCATTTTGTTCACCTCATTGAACTCAAAATGTGCGCCGTCGCCACAGACAAGCAAGAGCCCTGCCAGCAAACGCACGTCACACAGGGGAGGGGGGCACTGCGTGTCCACAGATGGTTCCAAAATATACCGGCTGATAAATATATGATATGGATCCATGGAACAGAAACCATTAATAATAGTCTTCATTAAATGTGGCTTGTTGTGCCTACACTAAGACTTATATCAAACAAGCTGCATTTAGGAATCAGGTATGGAGGGTGCGAAGAAAGCCTTTACCACCGACTGGGTGGTTTGGGCTAATATAAAACATAGGAACAAGAAAGACAAAAAAAGAGGTTCTTAGAAATAATATTAATAAAGCATTCAAACAAAACAGATGTAATCATGGGTATATTCCCAGAATTACATATTAGGGAGGCAGTAATAAAATTCAAAGTCATTTGTATAAATGTAAAAATGTATGTACTGTTGTAACACTACAGGAAGTAATCAAATACTATTCCCAGGATCCCAACTGGGATAGCCCATGTAGATAACGGGGGGCTTTTTTCATTTTAATCAAAGCCCCAGTGGAGGGGGGTGAATAAAGGACCCCAAACACACCTCTAAGATGACCACTGCCTTGCTAAAGAAGCTGAGGGTAAAGGAGATGGATTAGCCAAGCATGTCTCCAGACCTAAACCCTATTGAGCATCTGTGGGGCATCCTCAAATGGAAGGTGGAGGAGCGCAAGGTCTCTAACATCCACCAGCTCCATGATGGCATCATAGAGGAGTGGAAGATGGACTCCAGTGGCAACCTGTGAAGCTCTGGTGAACTCCATGCCCAAAAGGGTTAAGGGACTGCTGGAAAATAATGGTGGCCCCACAAAATATTGACACTTTGGGCCCAATTTTGTCTTTTTCACTTAGGGGTGTACTCACTTTTGTTGGCAGCGAACTAGACATTAACCGCTTGCTGACCGCCGTACGACTATAAGCGGCGACAGCGTGGCTCTGTCTCGCGAATCGCCGCTTATAGTCACTTTAGTGCACGGTGGCTAGGGAGCGAGCTCGTGCCCGCCGCACGCTCCCTGAGCGGGGCCACGGGTCGGTTGGACTCGATGTCCGCAGGTGACTAGCGATGCCTTGTGACAGAGCCAGAACAGGGAACAACTAATGTAAACAAAGTGGTTTCCCGTTCTGACAGGCGGCATGTGAGAGATCTACTGATCCCTGCACTCGGGATTAGTTAGATCTCTCGTGCCCCTGCCAGTCCAGCCTCCTCACAGTTACAACACACCTAGGGAACACAGTTAACCCCTTCACTGCCGCCTGCAGGTTAACCCCTTACCTGCCAATGACATTTACACAGTAATCAGTGGATATTTAAATTTCTGATCGCTGTATAAATGTCATTGGTCCCAAAAAAGTGTCAAAAATGTTCGACATGTCTGCCCCAATATCACAATCCCGATAAAAATCACAGATCACCGCCATTACTAGTAAAAAAATAAAAATTGTAAAAAACGCCAGAAATTAATTCTCTTGGTTTGTAAATGCGGCAACCAATCAATAGACGCCAATTACAATTTTTTTTTTTTACCACAAACATGAGGAAGAATATAAAACGGGCAAAACTGATGAATAAATTAGTTTTTTTATATATTTTTTTTGATTTGTATGTTAGCAAAAAGTAAGAAATATTGTTTTTTTTTTTTGCAAAATTGTCGCTCTTTTTTTGTTTATAGCGGTGATCAGAAATGACGCAGCGGTGATCAAATACCACCAAAAGAAAACTCTGTTTGTGGGAAAAAAAGGACGCAAATTTTGTTTGGGTAGAACGTGGCATGACCGCGCAATTGTCAGTTAAAGTGACGCAGTGCCAAATCGCAAAAAGTGCTCCGGTCCTAACATGGGAAATCCTTCCAGGGCTGAAGTGGTTAATGGCTGTGTGTTGAGTTATTTTGAGTAGACAGCAAATTTACACTGTTATATAAGCTGTACACTCACTACTTTACATTGTAGCAAAGTGTCATTTCTTCAGTGTTGTCACATGAAAAGATAGAATAAAATATTTACAAACATGTGAGGGGTGTACTCACTTTTGTGAGATACGGTATGTATATATATATATATATATATATATTTTTTTTTTTTATGGTTGAACTAGATGGACTTGTGTCTTTTTTTTATATGTAAATATAACATATAAGTGCATGTATATAATATAAAATTCATATGAGAAAATCTAAAGGAGATGAAAGATACTTTACTTATAGGGATGTCAAATTTGGCATTTTGGTGCTTAGGACAAATCTAAATCTTACTGTCACCACAAATAACCTGTCTGTCCCTCATCTCTACTATTCCCTTCCCTACAAATGATATGAATGCATTCTTCAGTTTGAGTATGTGAGCTCTTACAGAAGAAAGCAAATCATTTTTAGGCTTCTGTGATTACAACTAGGGGCCTTTGACTCTGTAACCTGATATTCAAACATGACCAGTGCCCATACATGTGTTTGTGTTTTGTTCTGTATGTTGATGGATGAATCAGATTTGAAAAAACGCACAATGCCAGCTGTGAAGAATATATGAAATTGGGCTATTACAACATACCATCTATTTGCTGAAAGAAATTAGGGTGAAGCTTGACCTGTGATGTAAGTGTAATGGATTGCAGAATTTACATTCACAAATGAGGACACGTAGGAAGGTAGCAACAAACCAAACCACAAGTACAATACAAGTGCATTTACACCAATGCCAGCTTCCTGGTGGTTTTTGTTAAAAGTGCAATAGTGTTTTGAAGTGGAGGTAAATCCAGAGCTTGATCTTGGTAACTGAATGGACTCAGAATAGTAGTTGCCTTACAAGCAAGATTTTTCCATGAAGACCTTAAGCCTAGGTTCACACAAATGCAGGTTGGGGAATTGCACGTGTTCCCTGTCTCGCAGGCAAAATGCTCTGCTCTATTTCAAGTGCAATTAAATCTTAATAGCACCCCCATGCTTTGGAAAATGCAACTTGTTTTTGGGCACCATGCAGGTTCCTTTAGCCACTTTTTAAATAAATGTGTCAGGGACTTTTTACCTGCATTTCCTGCAGGTAAAGCAGCACATTGAAATGAATGGGCTTCTGTGCCCACACAAGCGCGGCATGCAGGACCCACACAGATGTGAACCTAGCCTTAAAGCCATCTGCCTCGTAGTGCACTGCCTATAAAAGAAAAACTCTCATATGCTTTTATAAATGTAAATACCGTGTATGAAAGGTTAAACACAGCAGTTATAACTCAGTACTTAGTGTCTCAGCCTAACCAATTAAAGTGACAGTAAATGATATCCATAAGCCTAGTACAAATGGGCCAAATGTCGACTGGCATCGGCCGGTTCAATAAAAACCGTCCGACATTCGGCCTGTGTGTATGGTAGCCAGTCCGACAGAAGCTGGCTTCTGTTGGACGAGCATGCTGAAAAACCAGCAGCCGACTGGCTCCCGATCAGCACTCTCAGCCAATGGCTGAGAGCGCTGACCAGAGTGTTCTGGAGGGGGGGGGATGGGGCATCCCCCTATCAGAACACAACGGCTCAGTGGGGGAGATCGCTGTACTAACATCGGATTGTTAGCACATTGCCTCCGACCACTGGGTGGAATGAAAAAAGACTAGTGGTGTGTACCTGGCTTTATATTCTGAAAATAATCCATGCACATCCACTACTTAATGACTTTGTAATCAATTTTTCATGGTATCATTTCTTACTGTGTTTTTCAGTCTCCTTGTAACATCCTCTAAAAACCTAAGCCTCTAATTTTTTCCCCTTCATTTTTGTTTGTTTGGAACGAGCAGTGCAAGTTAGTTGTGGCCATATGTACTCATTTATGAACACTATAAATCCCATAGTCCATAGATCATAGTCCCTAGTCCATCTCAGGAGTAAACAAGAGAGGGTAGCTACATTGCTACTTACAGTGGGACCATGGCGCCACCCTCTAACAAGAAGTCAGATCCCAGGAGCAAAAAAAATAAAAATGAATTTGGAGAGCAATAGAAAGTGCTTGTTTGGATTATGAATACATATTTAAATAGATATTTTTTAAAACCAAAGTTTAGTGTCACTTCAGTTTTATTTCTGTGTTGAATGTAGACTACTCAATAAAAACCATGCAAGACCACTCCCCTCCCATCCCAAATAATTCCCATATTTGATAAAAAAAAAAAAAAGCCCAAAACACTCACATAAATCACTTGGGTGTCCATTTCACTGCCTTGGTCACATGGACACTTCCCATTGGCGGTCCAGCGGCAGGGTCCACTTAAATACAGCACTAACCAGAGGGCACTGGTCAACACAGACATAGACTGCAAATGCATGATCACTGCTCTCCTCTCTCGAAAGAGGACCTGTTGAGGGATACGGATGGCAGACTTGGGGGGGGGGGGGGATTAAAAGTTATTCTTTAGGAAAAAAAGCAATGAATGGGTGGGAAGTTGGTTTTACATTTGTTAAATGTGCAGGCTCAGTGTCATTGAGCAATTGAGCAGAGTTTTCCTGCCCAGCTGCTGTTACTGTCACACAGGCATGTGCAGAGGCCTGTGCTCAGTAATGCCATTGGACAACCAATGGAAAGTGTCACCCAGGCTGGACACTCCATGTGACTGAAGATGCTCAACCAGTCATGGTCCTTCCTTATTAAGCTGCACTGTGAATGGAGTGTATTTATATGGATACCACCACCCAGCCGCCTTAATTGGTCTCATGGGCGCCAAGGCCCTGGCTAAATAGTATGAATTTACAATGTTATCGTGTGCAATGTTAGTCTTCTAACAGTAAATTTTGTGAGCGTAATACTGTACATTCATTGCTCTTGTTGACTAGAATCCATTTAGTTTACAAATCTGTAGTGAAGTGTCACAGAGAATCCATAGAGAAAGAGATGTGGTAAAAAACATGACATCAAAATTGTGTTTAACCTGTAACCATGGATCTGCAAGCATAGAACAATAGCACTGTTAGTAGCCCAGATGATAATTTAGCAGAAAATGGATTTATGCAGATAGAAAGACTATGGAAAATTTTGTGAAAACTGGAGGGAACAGATACTTAGAGCATGGTCCTCCAAACTCTCTAAACAAAGGCTAGTTTACTGTCCTTCAGACTTTAGGAGGGCTGGACGTTAGTGTCAGTGGGAGGAATAATGCCCAATCATTGGTATCAGTGGGAGGAATCGTACCCCATCGTTGGTGTCAGTGGGAGGAATATTGCCCAATTGTTGGTGTCAATGGGAAGAATAGTGCCCCATCATTTCTGTCATTGGTGGAGTAGTGCCCCATCATTGGCGTCACTGGGAGGAATATTGCCCCATCGTTGGTGCAAACAACTGAAATTTTGCTACACATTATAAGTAGAGTTGAGCGAACACCTGGAAGTTCGGGTTCTGCTGGTCCGTCCGAACTTCGGGACAAAGTCCGGGTCCGGGTCCGGACGGAACCCGAACGATCGCACGGACAACGAACCCCATTGAAATCAATGGGGACCCGAACTTTTAGGCACAAAAATGGCTGTAGGAAAGTCCTGGAAAGCCCCAGAGGGCTGCAAAAGGAAGTAAAATGGGGGTAAGGGTAGGGCAAGTGCCCTACAAAAAAATGGGGACAGGGAAATAACTTTAAATATTTTTAAAAAAATAAAAACTTAAAAAATGCAAAAATGGAGGTGAATGTGGATCATCTTCAAACTGTGTCTGAAAAGTATTAATTAACGGTAGAAGCCATATAACTGTTCTAAAATCATCTTCAAACTAGGGCAAGTGCCCTACAAATAAATGGGGATAGGGAA
>BLSH010218869.1:818784-864809 GCA_018402905.1 Glandirana rugosa
CACTTATTTATTTCAAACAGACCTCAAACCGAATTTTATTGTAAAACATTGTGATTTCATTTAATGGTGTGTGACTTAGGTCATAACTCTAGTTATCGGTCAAATTAAAGTCAACGGAAAAAATGAATATTAATCACAACTCGCTTGGGCCTGACATTGCAAGCCCAGGCATGGCTTGAAAACCCACAGGCACCGTGCCTGGGCCTGGGCCTGTAAAGTTTTTAGCAAGCCCAAGCCAGGCCCCAAGACGATAAAATGAGGTGCACAACTCTTCGACGTCCCGTCGGTTAGTTGTTCGCAAAGTGACCAAACGGGAATCTTCGGTACGAACGATTTTTGAAATGTCCGGGTCCGGGTCCGTGCCACGGACACCCAAAAGTTCGGTACGGACCCGAACGTTACAGTCCGGGTTCGCTCAACACTAATTATAAGTAAAAAAGGCAACTGAAATTAAACTGGCTATTGATCTCAATACTGGATTCAGTGTGTGGTAATTTACTTTAGTGTTACAAAATGTTATTTTAAGCCAAACTCCAGACAAACTTTATTTATTCACAGATGCAGATAGCAACTGAAAAAATGCCTTTTCTGTGGTTATCTCTGTTCCAAGTTAGAGAAATTTTCCATCATTACCTGTGCCGATGACCACCTGCCACTGGGACAAGGAGTAAGAGGAAATCTCCCCATTGGGAACACAAGTGGCAGTAAAAAAAACTTCCCCTCTCTTTCCAACTATAAAAATAAAACTACTATCTGAAGCTGTGATGCAACTGTCTCTTTATAGCATAAATAAAATATGACCAATAGCTAAACTGTATTTTTAAATAGCATCTGTTTTAGATAATATGTCTTTCCCAAATCCTTTTAATGCTTCCACTTTTAAAATTTAAATTGCTTATGACATGGTTCCAGTCGAACTGTCTGTGACTCCTCGAATTGAATAGTCACTGGAATTAAATTTAATCAAAGCCACCTGATACTCCAGTTCCTCTGGTCCTTGAATGATGCAGTCTTATACAAAAATTCTGCGCAGAATATTTTAGTGACGCGGTGACAACATACATCTGCCACTTTCTTTTCTCTAAGGGCAGAACCTACACAGGGAATAGTGTCTAACAAGTGCAGACTGTTCTGCTGCACAAGGACCCTCTAGGGCAGGCATCCTCAAACTACGGCCCTCCAGCTGTTGCGTAACTACACATCCCATGAGGCATTGTAAAACTCTGACATTCACAGACATGACTAGGCATGATGGGAATTGTAGTTCCTGAACAACTGGAGGGCCATAGTTTGAGGACCCCTGCTCTAGGGCGTAAGGGTCTATTTTTACTAGATTGGGTCAGATGGGTATTGGGATCCCTCTTACCCTCACATAGACTTGCACATCCCTTATTTCTATCCAGATGTCAATCAGTATACAGTGAATAGGGCTTGGTCAGTAGTTACATTGCTGGGCAAAAAGTGGTTTTGCACAGGGGCCCCTTGGCAACTCTGTTATCCACAGCAACCAACATACTAAAATATGAAAACTGAGCTGCAACCAATTTGTTTATGCACTGTAATGTCCTCTATCATATTTCAATCGTCTGTGACCTGCAGTTATTACAATCACAGTATGGTATAAGCAGAACAATAACATTTTCTTTTACCAACTTGGTTAGTAAAGACCATGTAAAGATGACATTATTATATAAAACCACATATTTTGAGTTACTGCTGTCAGAAAATATAAAAAAAATAAAATATTGCTGTCAGCATGTATAATAGGGGTGTTGAATTATCAAAACATGCATTTTCCATTTTTTTTGTCCATATATAACCATACACTGGAACTACTAAATTCAACCCCCCCTATGTACTAAGACTAATCATATTGCTATACAAATTAGTATAAAACTTTTATCAAGTTAGCCTATTTCTGAAACTGTAAGTACATTTTATCTGACTTTAATATTTTTTAATTCAGTGGTGTTGATTTAGCTAAAGCAGTGGCATGTTCACTTATTTAGCAAATCAATAATAGTGAGTTAATTTCAACCATCCAATTAATAGGTAGAATCCATTTTTATATTCATTTAACTTCCCTACACATTATTGGGTATTCAAAGTGAACACTTCCTTTGCTAAGCGCACCTTGTGGAAAATAAACATCTACTGACAAGAATGCAGCCCAGAAAGTAAAGTCTGCTGATCTGCATATTTGTTGCAGGTTAGTGACTTACAAAGTACTGAAGCCATTGGAATAGCATTATAAGCAACTGTGATTTCAGAAGAGCAGCCTGCATACTTTTCCCTGTACATGTTTCCAGGTCTCTATAATGACTGCTTCCGCTGCAGAATGATTACAGACCTCCCTTGTTAGACTAGCACGGTAGAAACGGCAGCACTCACATATGGAAATAGAAGTGTATTGTCTTGGCAGGGCAATCACTTTAAGTGACAATGGGAAAAATGTCTCTCTGTTATTTTCACAATTTTTTTCAGCTTTTGTGCATAGGGTGGGTGGTCCTTATTCATTCTTTAAAACATTTCTGCACATTAGGGCAAAAAACGTGTATTTCTGTACACTGCCCTTCCTGCACTGATGGGGGTGACAGCAGAGGCCCCAATACAACAGATATTAGGTCAATTCTAACACCAGAAATCAGGTACCACTAGTTTAGGGTCCAGTGCCAGTCTCTTTAGAAACTGGTTTAAGATGCATCTGTGCAAAACTTAAAACACAGTCTTGAAACCAATATTTTTATAGTTAAAATGAATGTCATAAGCTGCTATGAATTAAAACAAACAAAATTACCATACATACATAAGGAACTGATGATTGTTGAAGTACACAAATGCAACAAATCTTTTTTTAAATGCCATTTTTGAGCATCCTGCACAGCACTGTGCTTCTGATTTTCTTGTACATTTATGTTTTGTCAGATAGCAGACATGGAACATGGGAGAACGCTCTATCAGAGCCTCCATGGAAAGGATATCCCTGCAGGAAGGAGAAAGGTGGGGTAAAGACTGTGCAGCATTTCTGGTTTTCTATTGTGCAAATCTTTGGAGGGACACAGGAAAAGGATGCGGAAGTTTCTACCGGATGAAGGAGGAAAGTTCAAACATAAACAGATTCCAAAAAATTTCATTAGAGGAAATTTTTCATTTCTCACTCTGGGCTGAACCCTTTCATGGCTGGATGCCATGATAACACTGTATAAAGACATGTTATGCTGTTATCAGTGACTGAGACTGAAAAAAAAAGAAAAATAATTTTTATAACTGTTGCATAATAACATGCGGTAGGAAAAATGAACAGATAACTAAATCCTATTATGTGAGCAAATACAGTAACACTGCAGGCTGTCACTATTTGGATTTACAGCTCATTGATAGAGATAAACGAATCAATCTGCTCAAATTCAGGTTTGCCTCAAGTTACTCTGATTCTAATTAAGATTGTCAAAATTCTCTTGGTTGTATGCCTAACTTTGATGGATAGAGATACATGAATTGATCTGTAGAAACCAGACTTTCACTAGATAATTTAGAGTCCTGATCATGCATAGAGGAACTATACGTTTATTATCAGAGACACCCTTTTGTTTTAATTAGTCTAGAATACAAAGAGGAGCTTACGTATAAAAGGTATGCATACAGGAAATTTCTTGTTGCCCATAGGAACCAATAAGTTAACAACTGTAATTTTTATAGTCTAGGGCAGGGATATGCAATTAGCGGACCTCCAGATGTTGCAGAACTACAAATCCCATGAGGCATAGCAAGACTCTGACAGCCGCAAGCATGACACCCAGAGGCAGAGGCATGATGGGACTTGTAGTTTTGCAACAGCTGGGAATCCGCTAATTGCATATCTCTGGTCTAGGGTTTGAATATGTAACAAGGATTCCGAGAGGTAGTTATTGTAAACCCACTTTCTTGTAGGCACACATTTCATGATTGTAAAGGAACAACATGTATTAAAAAAAAAACAACAAAAAACACACATGCCATACTTACTTTCTATGTACAGCAGTTTTGCACAGAGCAACACTGATCCTCCTCTTCTCGGGTTCCCCGCCGGCGCTCTGGGCCCTTCCCCTTTGCCGAGCGACCCCATAGAAAGCTGTGGGATTGCAACATTAAAGTAAAGTAAAAAACAAATAGGAAAGCAGATAGATTGTCAAGAAAACATCGAAACTGAAAAAACATTTCTGCCACAATGAGGAAACTTCCTTACCCAGCTTCCCTTCAAAAAGTAATGGATTACGCCTGGTTTTGGGTGGAATAAATCCATACGTCTTTAGAAAGTCTGTCTATAAATAGATGTTGCTGTTTCTTTCAATTTAGTCATAAAATGCACATGGCCAATTCTCCCAGGGCAAACACAAATAGGTACACTGGTGAAAAAAAGCTGAGGAGGAGATTTACTAAAACTGGTGCTCTCAGAATCTGGTGGAGCTGTGCATTGTGGCCAAACGGCTTCTAACTTCAGCTTGTTCAGTTAAGCTTTGACAATTAAACCTGGAAGCTGATTGGTTTCTATGTAGAGCTGCACCATATTTTGCACCCTCCAGTTTTAGTAAATCAACCCCTATGTATCAATTTTGAGCTTGATTGACTGTTTGTCTAGTTAGAGAAATACTACATCAGTGCACTCTTCTGTAAAATCATTTATTTACTTCCACACTGTAATTCAATTATTTTTAACCTACTCCTATTAATCTTAACAATCATGAAAGCATATTTAAAAGGAAATCGGATTTTTAAGGTGCCACAAATGACATCACACACTATATTCATAAAATCATGAACATTTTATTGTGATGTACAAATATTAAAAGCAGTAATATTCATAAAACCATCATAGAAAATCCATGCGGCCATAATGTATGTGCAGTAACTTCAGCTCAATATGTTTCATCAATCACTCACTTCTTCAGGAGTAATATCATCATATGTAACAAGGATATTCACCATTTCTCATTACTTTGACATAAAGGATACAAAAATGTTGTCAGGGTAGGTCATATGAGAGACTCTCTTACCCAGGGTGCTCAGAAGTGTTTGGAGAATCAGTGAACAGAAAAACATAAACCATTTTGATTGCACATGGGGATATCAGTGAATCATAGGAGGGATACAGCCCAACATACATAAACCTAAAGTAAAAAATCAAGGTATACACTTACTAAGTGCATCATCATGGGAGTATATCATTATGCTTGTGCCTGTGGAATCAAATATATTATAACCCCCACCTGAGTCAAGGAGGTAAGGAAAAAACTAAACAGTGGTTCACTCTAGATGACTCTGCCCAAATGTTCAAAGACAGCCCGGTTATCAGGGTTCAGTGTAGGTACATATGTCCAGTCAAACAGCTTAGGCATGATCAGTCACTGCACTGGCATAACAAAGGGGGAGGGGGATATCGTTAGGAATTCCCCACCCAAAAAAACCCAGATACACCCAAAGATGCCAGACCCAATATGCCTAGGGGCCATATTTCTTACCAATCAATGCCTGTACGAGGTGCGCACAACACTCTCCATCATGGCGCACAGCCACAGCAAAGGGACCATTGCCACATGGGGCTATTTTTATCCCTCCCAAATTATGCTAATACGCGCGCACACTCTGCCTGCCAGAGGTGACATCATGTGAATGAGTGTTGGCACCTGTCTGCCGTTTTGTAAAATACCGCCACCTGTGCATAAGCACAGGGTGGGCCTAAACAGAGGGCAAACACAGGGAAACCACTGCGAGCCACAGCATGCAATATAGGAACCAAAACTGACCAGATAGAAACATGTGCCCGGATATAGACGGAACCTGCAAAAGACCGGCAAGCAGAAGGAAGCTGCAGCCAATCCCACCAGGCGGTGCACCGGGCGTCCCTATGACCACCATCCCCATGTGCAAATCCTAAAACAAAATAAACTATTATTATAATAGAAATAAGGAGAAAAAGAGAGGAACAACATATCATTTGGAAGAGATGTATTAGTAAATATTAAATTCATCAGAAAAATGTTTTATATGATGAGCACCCCAATATAGAGTATATCCACCCAGAGGACCATTACATCAATATATCCAAATATACATTTTTAGGTTGCAAAAACAAGACAATGTTAAACATTCAATGGAAATATGACATGTATGGCCAAATAAAACCCAGGGCAACATAGAAGGAATTAGCTATTTCATAAGATGGGCTCATTGATCCCAGGATATTTAGTTGCTGTTAAATTAAATATCCATTTCGCCTCATGCTGTAAGAACAACTTATCCACATGGTGGGGAATGTGCTCCAAAGCAAAAAAAACACATTTTTGACAGGTCAAATTCATGATATAACCACACATAGTGGCTGATTGACCCCATATAGCGGCTGATTGGAGTTTCTAATTTCTTTTTTGGAGATCAGAGAGACGTGGTCCCAAATCCTATGAAAAAAAGGCCTTTTTTGTTTTACCAATATAAAAGGCTCCACAGTCACACTTCATGTACTAAACTATACCAGTTGATTGACAATTGGCAGAAAATCTAGGCTTATAGACACGATAAAGTTATTTGTTGTACTTTCAATATAAATTGGCAAAAATTACATTTGCCACAAGGCATAGTGCCTGTAATTTTGTTGATCTTGTTCTTAGTTTTAACAGAATAGTGTCTGTGGACAAGTTGGTCTTTTAGGGATTGTGATCTATAGGTAATTTCTAGAGAACTATTGATATATTTGGACACTACATCGTCTGGCAGTAAAAGATATTTCTCCATGATCTGAAGGACTTGCCTCTGTTGGTCAGAATATCATGTAATCAATCTCACATTCTGTGTAATTCTGTGCCTTAACTCTTTGACTATGTACCAAAGTGTCTTTACAATGGTCTTTGGTTCCATTGTAGACCAAGCTGTCTGGCAAAAGTGGCAGTCAAAGGATTGAGACAAACCATTTACCACCGACAGGGGTTCTTTCAATGGTCAGTTTTTATCAATTTATCTAAAACCTTTATGCCAAAAAAAAAAAACTATTGCTTTAACTGCTTAAAGTGTTTGCCTTTATTTATTAGCCAATAGTGTTGGGCAAACAGTTTGAGCTGAGCAAAAGTTTCGGCCCCAACATCACCTGTTCGCCCGTTAGGTGAACACCTGAATTTGCAGGTAGTTCGGCAGGACTTCACAGTGCATTCTAGGGCCCTAATTGGGTGAAGCAGTGCACCTAACTGCTGGTCAGGTGCAAGGCTTCGCCAATTAAAGCACCAGAACACTGTCAGAGCCCTGATTGGACAAATTGATGAGGACTTTCTTCAATCATCGCTCAGTGCATATAGTCCCACCCCACACTATAAAAAGTAACTTCCCATAGGAAGCTTTGCATTGTGTTGGAGTGGAGATAGATAGAGCAGGGATCAGTTTGATACTAGCGAGTTAGTGTGTACACTTATTGTGACTTTGAATGTAGAATGTTAGTGTATTGTTAGTATAGTGTGTGAGTATAGTGTGTTTTTTTTTTGCTTTTTTGGCTTTTTTGTCCCCTGCCTGTCCCCCTTTTTTTTAAATTGTCAGCTGCAGTTTTTTCTGACTGCAATACTAGTGTTATGTGTCATTTCCATCCAAAGTCTGCTTAAGAGACACCAGAATATATACAAAAAATATCTAATCTTGTCCAGAGTGCACTAAATTGTGGCCTCATCATACAGACTGGCTCCACAAGCTGATGTTTACAAAAAAGAAAGCTTACAGGGAAAATCAATTTAAATTTCATTTTTTTTCTTTATAAATGTCAGTTTTGCTGCAGCAGGTTCTATACAAGGTACAGATGTGCCACTTTACAGGCAGTCTAAGGGGTTTGATTTACTAAAGGCAAAAGGCTGTTCACTTTGCAAGGAAGTTTTCATCGGAGCTGAGCAAATGAGATGAAGTTCTGCTGATTTTTATCATCCAATCATGTGTGATTTTATTTTCTTTATTCTTCTTGCATGTGATTGCATAGTGTAACCTCACCACATTCACTAGGCTCATGGGCAAATTCCCTTGCAAAGTGAAAAGTCTGTTTGCCTTTAGTAAATCAACCCTGTAGAACTTTTAAAACATTAAATATTTGACATATCAGGAATTTATTCATGTAGCCCCGTAGAGTTTGTTTCAAGACCATGTCTCTGGTGTGCTGGTGGAATTATAAGGTAAGTAAAATGTAGGGGTTTTGGCTGGCACAATACATTTCCCCCAGTATTGAATTACCCTCGTTGGATGGATTTATTAAGGCATCAAATTGTTCTCCTCTATTATGAAAGAAAGCTGCTTCTTTTATCAGAGCATTACAGCACTCTGTTTCCTGTATCCAAAGGTTAATCAAATGTATTCGTAGGAAATTACTGATAAGAAAAAGAGGAAATTATGCCAGATTTTTCATATAATGGATGATAAATAAGGAAAACATACACTCTGATTAACATGTTATAAGCAATAGAAAATAGTGATTCTAGGACAGCAACCAATTATTCCAGAGATGAAATTGTTCTTTTTGTTGTTGCCATTCTCATTTCTGAACAGCACAGCCAGTTTAGTTTATAGGATGTGTGCGCCGAGTACTTGTGAGATTAGACTAATAGTGGCATTCAGTATTGAACTGGACTTACACTAGTAGATTTTCTAATAAATGTTTGTACGAACATTTGGAAGGGGCAGCACAGTGGTGTAGTGGATAGCACCTTGGCCTAGCAGCAAAAAGGGTCGCTGGTTCAAATCCCAACCATGACACTACCTGCCTGGAGTTTACACGTTCTCCCTGTGCCTGTGTGGGTTTCCTCTGGGTACTCTGGTTTCCTCCCACACTCCAAAGACATGCTGGTAGGTTATTTGGATCCTGTCCAAATTGGCCCTAGTATGTGTATGTATGTGAGTTAGGGACCTTAGATTGTAAGCTCATTGAGGGCAGGGACTGATGTCAGTGTACAATGTATATGTAAAGCTCTGCATAAATTGAAGCACCTACAAAAACTTTACGAATCTTAGTTGAAATTTAATCCATTTGCTTTTAAAAACATTTGATTTTGTAATGAATGGACTTTCCCAAACGAAAACCACATACACTGTTAGAAATGTGTATGAATGAAAAGCACATACATGAGAAAGCTGGCCATATATGGTATGAGATTCAACCGGTTTAGCAGGGACAGGATGAATTTTAATCCATATGTGACCACTGTGGTTGAACAGAAGTCGGTCGGTAGCTGCCCTGTCAGTATTTTTTCATTTAATCAGCACCACGGGCAATGGGCTGCAGCACTGATATGTGTATTCTGACAGTGGGGGAGTCTCCCTGCTGTCAGAATACAATGACACAGCAGGGAGGATTTCTGCATCCACATCAAATATGTGGATGGGGGAATCGGGTCATTTTTTTTCCCATTCGGTCTGCGGTAGGGTGGATTTATTGATAGCTGTTATAAAGGTAAATCTGTCCTTTAAAATAGAAACAAAACAAATATAAAAAGTTACACTTTTGGCAGACTTGTGCTCGGTTTACACTACAGTGACCTATGGTGCAACTTTGCCAGGTGACTTCCTGGTGACTTCAGTACTACTTGCTGCGTCTTTGAAGAGACTTTGAAGCAAATTTGACTTTTGGGAAATGCCTGGGTAATCTTATTGTAAAGTTGGATCCAAATCACATCAATATAGATGAGGATCCGATTTGGAGGTGGCTTCCATTAAAGTCTTTGGGCACAAGTTGGATAGAAGTTGCCTTGAAGTAGTGCAGGAACCTTTTCTAAAGTTAGAGCCACTTCAGAAGTGCTAATTAAGACAGCTCTCATTGACTAACATGGGATTTCACGTCACGCAACTTGGGGTCTCACAAATCGTGGCAGTGTGAACCAAGCCTAAGAGTTTAAGGAAGCACTCTGCTCTGTATAACAAAACCTCTGTATGTTTTAATAGGCAGTTCTTTCTAGATGAAAAGGGTACATTGGGTGGGTCTAATTTTCAAATGTATCAACTTTGGACAAGTGCCTTTAATTCCCGTGAAAATAACTTGTATTTAAAGATTAAAGTGGTTGATTGGAGGAAAGGGACACACTCCCCTCCACACAGCACACAGAAACATAGCTGAGGCTGTCACTCTGGAGATCCCTCCTCTGTCACCATTTTTCTCTTGGGGTCAGGAAAACTTGTCAGAAGTGATTCATGCTGATAGCAGAGGAACAAAGCAGCAGACAAAGGTGACAGGTGCTCTTAATTGAGACAAGTACACACTATAGAGGCATGCCCAAAAATAGAAAAAAAGTAAAGAAGCACAAAGAGGGGAATTTTCAGGATTATATGGTACCAAATAGTACAATAACTAATAATTATTACAATTTATTATATAATACATAGAAAAAGTCACATAAAAACATTTCCATATAATGTAGTGTGTAATATATAACAATCAGCATTTTTTAAATCCGTCAAAAGAGAAACCCCAATGTGTTTCAACTTGTAAGTCTTCCTCAGGGGATTATATATTTTCAAAACTGGTTATTCTGCAAAAAATACATGCATTAGTATATTTCATATTGCACCGAAAAATAGTCATTTATACAGCATCATATACTGAAGAGTACATCATTCAAACTAGAAAAAAAGTATTTTAGCTATTGCTAAACGTCTACACTGGAGTTTCACTTTAAAGATATGATTAACCACATATGGGGCACATTGGTGTGTGCAGCCTCTTGCATTAGAGTGTGCCCCCCCCCAGAGCACAAACACACATGCACGTATATCAGCAGAGCAGTGGTAGTGTCCGTAGAGCAGAGATTGGTGTCAGTAGTTTTTATTTTTATTATTTTTTACAATTTTATTTTTTTTTTTAATTTTTTGCAATATTATTTTATTATTTTTTTAGGAGCCCCGTTGGGGGGTTTTGGTCAGATATCAAGGGTCTAAACAAACCTCTGATTTCTCACTTTTGAGACAGAGAACAGAGCTTCTCCAGTCTTTTTCTCTGCAGCCTCAGCTGCACTGAACTGTGAACTAATGGGAAGTGTTCTGTGCTGAGCGGCTTCCTGTTCCTTCACAAACTGAAGCATAGTGAACATAATTTACTATGATTCTGTAAAAATGAGCACAGTGTTAATTCAGAAAAGAAAGGGGCCTGTAAATTAAATATTTACCGCCCCCTTCACCCGCTCTCCATCCTGAAGCTGGCAGCACTGCAGGGGGGAGACAGGGGGTACCAGGCAGTAGGAGAAATTGGCACTGCACAGGGTGATTAGGGTGTGCTCAGGCACACCCAGCACACCCTGCTCGCACGCCTATAATGGGGCACAAGAATGAACCAGTATTCTTCCATTTCAGCAAGTATGCCAGTTTTCTTTAAATTGTATTTATAGCCAAATCTTTTTTTTTGGAATAGAGCTGTGTGAGATTAAAAACCTTATTAGAATTTTACTGCTATCTAGGATTCCTGACTTTCCCTCTCTTTCTTGGCTATAGAAAGAAATGAAGGAAAATCTGCAACAAGAACACAGACAGCAATAAAAATCTGACAAGGGTTTTAGCTTTTAACTACTCTACCTATTTCTGTCTGGGTCCTTGCTGAAGATGTTTGCTCACTCCCTGTCTGTTGAAACCATTGCCACTGGGACAGTCTGAGTAAAGGAGATCATTCTAATGGTACCCTAGATAGCAAAATCCGACAGAGGTTCTATTTCTTCCCCAATCTAAAATTAAAAAAAAACTTTTGTCAGGACATACACTTTATGGACTGTAGCTACAATGTGATAACTAAAGGTTGCTGTAGTGTGGCTAAGAAGGGGAAGTGACATAAATTAAATGCAGAATTTTAATATTTGTGTGTTAGACTAAGCCCTCTGTAGAAACAATTCAGGTTTGAAAACCCAAAACTTTCATAAGCGAGAGCCAATATCCTCCTTGTATCATTGGAAACATTGATTATTTTTTGTTGGTCATGGATAGATATTTAATGCATATGGATGTGTGAAAATAACCAACAGTTACTAGAGTTCTCTATGAAGGTGTTATTTTTCTTGATCTCAACTGTCATCGTGCACAATGAGACCTTAGAGGTCCCAGATTTATTGGTGCAATCTCGAGAGCAGTGAGCAGCTTGGAAAAAAAATCACAAAAGGCTTAGCAGGATCAAAACCATGTACTAGGAAGGGAAAATTAAATAGTATAAATTCTATGGACCAAATTGTTTCAGGCTATCCCACTGTAATTTAATACTGCAAGGTGAAAAATATTACTACATTTACAGATTATGAGCCAAAATAAACAAAGCATAGCTCTGATCTCTATGAACTTTATAGAACTGGTGCACTGCACTGTCAGAGAAAGGCACCTAGAATGTTTCACTGGCCCTACCTATCAAATGTAAAGGATATCTATATCCAAGCACAAAAATATACTATATTGCAGATCACCAGTCCGGTGGCCGCAATTGTTTTTCATTTTCAAGGGTAAGAATATCATCAGTAAGTACAAAAATATATATTAAATATGTAAACAGGACAGAGTATACAGCCCCAGCACCACAGGATAGAGTATACAGCCCTAGCATCACAGGGCAGAATATACAGCCCCAGCATCTCAGGATAGAGTATACAGCCCCAGCATCACAGGATAGAGTATACAGCCCCAGCATCATAGGACAGTGTATACAGCTCAGTATCATAGGACAGAGTATACAGCCCCAGCATCACTGAATAGAGTATACACCTCAGCATCACAGGACAGAGTATACAGCTCAGCATCACAGGACAGAGTATATAGCTCAGCCTCACAGATCAGGATATATAGCTCAGCCCTCACAGAACTTTGTAGACACTATAACATTCATGTAAACCAATCAATATATGATTAATGGGAATTATTTTTACCAAAATGATGTAGCAGAATACATATTGGCCTAAATTTATGGAGAAATTTGATTTTTTACATATTTTATTGCGTTTTATAGCAGAAAGTAAAAAATATACCGTCCAGGGCTGAAGTGGTTAAAGTAACGCAGTGCTCTATCACAAAAAATGGCCTCGTCATTAAGGGGGTAAACCTTCCTCAGGGCAGGTGGCTAACTCACTTTTCAATCCCAGCATGTAGACATGTGCATACGTTTCCATACCTACACATGCACATTGTACAGAAATACAGAGAAGGGTGCACAGCTTTCTACTTTCATTTTACGCCGCTGAACGCAAGAGCGCAACGCAGCTGTGCGCACGGTCCCATATAATACAATACTGCCCTTGGGGACTGGAAAGGTGGTGTAACTTGTGCTTGGCGTGCCTGTGTACTATTGTCCTTCATTTGATATCAGCTATCAGTGCTTTTCTTAGCACCCTGCCTGCTCACTACTTCAGCAGATAACAAAGAGAACACATGGACCACCTTGCTCTGCTCAGACATTTCCTTCATCGCCAGTGATATCACCACGTGCTGTCATCCCCTCACACACTCTATACTAAACTCTCTACTATCAGAACCCATGGCATCATTCTACAACTCCCCTGCTCCTTCCATGTCCTCTCCTGTCCTGAGTCCTCTGTGATCTGTACTGACAATCCACCCCCGGACTGAGACTGCACTGACACTAAAATCTCCCATCCCTGGATATATGCATGTGTTCACCCAGCACCTAGGATGGCTACTGTCTATTTGTTGACCGAATTAGCCTGATCATAAAGGATTTCTTGGTAAGGCTATAACATATACATCTCCTTGTGCTGGAGACAGATCATTACCACTGCTCTTACATGCTCTGCAGGTTGCTATTGTAGGGCACCCTTTGCATCTTGGAACAAATACAGCCATACCTTGATATTACATAAGACCACATGATGAATTTTATTTAAATCTCAACAAAAATACATTTTCTGGTCTTTTTATTGCACTGAATGCAACTGCCAAGACTCCACAGAGGGTTGTGTGACTGACTGAGCGGCCGCGCATCGGTTTACATACCATTAGGAGACAGTGACACGGTGCTCAGCTCAGGACAGTCAGAACTTCACCATGCTGACGGACGCTGGTCACACTCCCGTCTCAGTCCACTCTGAGATGGGAAACTGAAAGTGATGTGGTGCTGCAAAAAGCACCGCCCACTGTCCTCCGGTTCCCGCCAATTAAAAGATAGGACTGTAGGACTGAGACGAATGAGTGTAGAGTGGGGAGTGTTCAGGGTGCATCGATTGCACCCCGAACACGCTCTAAACATGGGCAAATCGGCTTCCCAGCTTGCAGGCAGCTGATTGCAAGCTGGGAAGCTTCGCATAGACTGCTGTGTGTCCGGCGCCCGGACACCTCTTAAAGTAACCCCTTTTTGCTGAATTGGATGGGCTGCCACTGCTACAAATGGGTCTGAACTGAAGCAGTTTTGTAAAGAGGAATGGTCAAAAATTCCTTTTGAATGGTGATGTTCTGATCCAGCGCTACCAAAAGCACTTGCTTCCTGACAAAGGAGGTTCGACCAGCTATTAACTCTAGGAGTTCACTTACTTTTTCTTTCAACACTGGGAATGTTTAATGAGTGTGGTTAATAAAGACATGAGAAATGAGAACTGTTTGTGTGTTATTGTGTGTGACATTGTGTTTGTCTATTGTTGTGACTTTGAGGACGAGGATCAGATCACGTTTTATGGCAATATAGCAGAAAACATGTTAATTCCAAGGGGGTCACAAACTTTTTCTTGCACCGTGTTTACCATTTTAACGAGGAGGGTGTGTGCAGAGGGAGAGGCCTTATCACATTTATTTAAAAGTGCACCTATGTGTTAAGTATATTTGTTTAAAGCTGGCTACACATTAAAACAATTTCCTTGTACAACTTTCCTTTAGATTTACCAAAACCATAAATATGAGGTCAAACCTAAACACTTTTGAATTGTATGCAATTAGGCAGGCCCTTGCACTACATAGTTGAAGGTAATCTAAAGGTAATTTAACAAAAAAAAATTGTATAGTGTGTAGCCAGCTTAAATCTGCAGGAACGGGCCGAGATTCGAACCATTAATGGCAGGCTGAATGTACCAAGTTAATCGATCCACATGGGTATAACCAGCCTCTTGGATTCATTTCCGATTATCGCAAGTGGCAGCTATAGTCTTATTCTGGCGCGGATAGCTTTCCTGCCCACCCCTGCTGGGAGAAGACAATGGCCGATTCCCCTGTCAGCGCTGTCTGTGTAGGTGGGAGAATCATGCAGATTTCTTTCCTGCAACCGATGGTGTATGGCCAGTCTAAGGCCAGCTTTAGGCTAGTGGGTTTTGTTATTTTATAGAAAGGATTGATACAGCACAAAAGGCAAGGAGATCCCCCCTGCACTGACAAACACATAATCATAGTGAGACACTTTAACCACTTAACCTCCGGAAGGATTTACCCCCTTTATAACCAGAGCTAATTCAGCACTGTGCTACTTTAACTGGCAATCATACTGTCATACAACACTGTACGCAAACAAAAAGTTTATAATTTTTTCACACAAATAGAGCTTTCTTTTGGTGGTATTTGATCACCTCTGAGTTTTTTATTTTTTGCAATATAAACGAAAAAAGACCAAAAATTTTGAAAAAAAACAATAATTTTCTACTTTCTGTTAAAAAACATATTCAATAAATAAATAAAATTTCTTAAGAAAGTTTAAGCCAAAATGTATTCTGTTAAATGTCTTTGGTAAAAAAAGAAAGAAATCCCAATAAATGTATATTAATTGGTTTGTGCAAAAGTTATAGCGTCTATTGTACTTATATTTTTTAATTTTAAATTTATTACACAATTATGACACTATACTTGTAATAATGGTGATCAGCGACTTATAGTGGGACTGTGATAGTGTAGTAGGCAATCTGGCGCTAGCTGACGATGGCTGGAAGGTACACTAACGGCGGGCGGCCATTCCTTTAGAGCGCATGCGCCAGCGACGACACCGGCTGCATTAACATTAAATCTCTCCTAAACAGCGCACGTTTAGGAGATGTTTACAGTACCTATAGGTAAGCCTTATAATTAGCACAAATTATGTATTGGAGTTTACTCCAGTGGCGGCCCGTGCATTAGGGGTGCACGGGTGCCACCCCCCTATCCATGCGTTCGGCTGCCTGATCTACATACAGGGACACTCCAATGGGGGGGTGTTTTTGAAGCACGTGATTAGAGCCAGAGGCTCCTCCTCTGACCTGCTTTTGACTCACCGACAGTCCCATTCACTTTAATGGGATGGCTGGGGATGCGGCAGTGACACAAGTTGAGGGATGTGGCGGTAGCAGGCGAGTGGATGCTCCTTAACAGGCCCGTTAACAGGCGATGCCATGATGGATCTGAAATGACAGGTGCTCTTTAAATGTATGGACTTATTCTTGCTGCAAACAAAATGAAGGTTTCCTATTTAGAATAATAAGCTGTCAGGTTAGTAAAACAGCGATCTCAGAACTAATTCAATCATACAGTTTGTAGTGTATATGGATTTGTAAAACAATGGGATAAAGGAATATTCCTGAAGTTTGTTTTATCTCATGGTTACTGTGAAATTGTGTGAATGCATCAATGCAGTACATGTTATCTCAGCTTGTAGAGCTTGGATTTATTGAATGAGTTTACCAAAAATGTAAATATTGCAGAATATACAGCCTCATGCTACATAACTAAGCTCCATTTCATGCTAAATAAACTAAATTATTAATGTATCTTAAATAGAAAATTATATTTAGATAGATTTTTACTCCAAATACATTTTATTAAATAATATTTGAAAAAAAAAAAAAAATCGGATTTAAATCACAAAAATCTGATTTAAATAAAATAAACAAAATAATATATTTTTTAAAAAAATCATTGATTTTTTATCCACCTTTTACCCCAGTCAATCCCTGAAGGAGCCATCACAAGGTGGCTAGGGAGGTAATAAATGTTTAGGAACTCCTATTTTCAAAAAAACGATAGAGAAGACTGTGATCCGTGCTTTCTCTGGGAGGCCCACAAAACAGTCATCAGAGGTGTACTCATTAAGCGTGGTTCGCAGATTAAAAAGGAGGGTGGTAAACAACTAAAGCCTCGTACACACGGGATGACGATCGTGTTCAACACGTCGTACTCACGACCGTTGCATGCAGAATCGATCGTCTGTGGCGGCGCTTTCAACAGTTGAACGTACGACGGTCGTTCGTGGGAGTTGTATGTGCAGACTAGAAAACTTGGTCGTGTCAACAAGCTCGCATACGACCGTTGAGTCGTGTGTAGAGCAGCTGTGTTCAACAAAGTTGTATTGTGCTAAACACGCATGCGCCAAGTCCACTTTCAACCTACATGAAATTAGAAAGGAGCCCAAAAGGTGACGCTACTTCCTCATTATACGCTCGTTCGCGTCATCACGTTCGGCCGGCCGCAAGTTGTATGTACGACCGTCGTGTGCATGCCAGTGGGCTACATACGACCGTCAACGTACGATTCAACACGGTCGTGCGCACGATCGTCGTCCCGTGTGTACGAGCCATTACTTTACTCCTTGATAAACTCTACATTGCTGAGTCCCGTCACAAACAAGATCCTTCATCTGCACTAGAGATAGAACTCAGGACATTGCGCAAACAAATCACAGATTTGTTACACTATAAGGCCAAACGGCAAAAAATACTTTACAATACTGCCGCAAAATGAGTTACGAATCAGGGGATAAATGTGGGAAACTATTAGCCAGGATGGTCAGGGAACATAGGCTGTCAACATATGTCCCCCAAATCATAACACCTGAAGGCAGGAAAGCTGTATTACCCAAACAAATCATGGAGGAATTTCGAGGTTTCTATTTCTCACTCTATAACTTGCCAGATCAATCACCCCCTCAGGTGGCAATGAAAGACTACATCATCTCAACTCCCTTCCCTCCCCAACCAAATTCGGGGAGAATTAGACTCCCCTATAACATTGGAGGAATGAAAAGTGGTAGATGCGATGAAAACCGGGTAAAGCCCCTGGACCAGACTGTTATACCCTGCAATACTACAAGACCATTCTCCCGATCCTCTGCCCTTATTTGGTAAAATTTATCAATGCTGTTGGCTCAGACACAAATTTCCAAGGGGATACCTTGAAGGCCCATATATCAGTAATTCACAAAGAGGGTAAAGACTCCACATCCTGCGGCAGCTATCGGACCATATTGCTATTAAACATCGACCTAAAGCTATTTACCAAAATTTACCTAATAGATTGCTCAACATCTACAGACACTGATCCACCTAGACCAGGTGGGCTTCATCCCCACGAGATGAGAGATAACACCACTAAGGTACTCAATCTCCCCCATAATGCGAATTCAACTCATATGCCATCTGTGTTACTCAGCACTGACGCTGAAAAGGCGTTTGACCGAGTAAACTGGAATTTTACATTCTCTGTGCTCCGCCACATCGGCCTAGGCGAGACGATGCTCAACTGGATCGCCAAGATCTACTCTAACCCCTCGCCCCAGGTGAAAATTAATGCCATTCTTTCTGCCCCTTTTCCCATTGGCAATGGTACACGGCAAGGCTGCCCACTGTCCCCTCTCCTCTTTGCCCTATCTCCAGAGCCATTCCTTTGAAAAATCCGTCTAAACCCAGACATTCAAGGGATAACGATCAGAGGCACTCAACATAAGATATCTGCATAAGCAAATTATTTATTCTTCTCCCTAACAAACCCAGAGATCTTACTCCCAAATCTCCTGCGAGAATTTGAAGTCTATGATACGCTCTCAAACTTGAAAATAAATTTCACGAAATCGGAAGCAATGGGAATTGCGATAACCCCTTGCCACCTATCAGCCTTACAATAGAGTTTTCACTTCAAGTGGGCAAACTCGGCACTAAACTACCTGAGCACATACATACCAGCCAATATTTCTCGCACGTACAAACAAAATTTTCCGCCCCTATTAGCCAAAACTCGCATCTTACTGGAGAGTTGGAATACGGGCCTACATTCCTGGTTTGGCAGATGAAACTTGTTAAAAATGTGCATCTTGCCAAAATACCTTTACTTACTCTAAGCATTACCCATTAGGATCCCTCCTAACTACTTTAAACAAGTCCAGTCTCTTTTCACTCAATTTGTCTGGGTCCACAAAAAACCCAGACTAAGCTTCAGCCAATTATCATTACCTAAGCAATATGGTGGCTTAGCACTACCAGATGTCAGGAAGTATTACCAGGCAGTCCACCTGGGCAGGATCATAGACTGGTGACGTCACTATGGCACTAACGAACATACCCCTGAAGAGTGCACTGTGGTGTTATGAACTTTTACCCTGAGAGCTGAAATCCCACCCAACAATAGGGACCACGCTTCTCCTTAGTTCCCAGGCCTCTCAACAAGCCTTTCTCACGACCCAGGAATCACCCTTATTCCTGATTTTGTGTAATCCCCAATCTCCACCCCCCCCGGCCTTCAACCCTCGGAATTCAAGTCCTTACGTCAAACACAGTGCAATCATGCTTCTAAATTCCTAATAGAGGACAGATGACTCTGTTTAGCAGAATTGACACACGCCTTAGGCACCTTCCACCTACCGTTCTGGAGTGCCTTACAAATATCCCAAACCCCCAGGGATTTCATCATCAACTGACCACCTTTGAAGGATATTGCTCTGATACGGACCCTCTACCCCAAGTTCTCTCTAAAACATACTCCCCGCTGAACACTCCATCTGAACAGTTGCATCTCCCCTCTATAGCAAAATGAGAATTAGAATTGAACCGCACTTTTACCACAGCCCAAACACAGAATATGATCAGATTCCCCCTCAAATCATCGATTTGTAGTAATATACAAGAGACCAATTTCAAGATACTGACCAGGTGGTATCTCACACCTCTTTGATTACATAAATATTACCCGACAACTTCAGACTGTTGCTGGCACTGCCAGGAGAGCAGAGGGACAATGCTGCACATATTCTGGTCCTGCCCTAGGTTGACCAACTTTTGGATAGACGTTCAAACCATTACTCAGAAATTCACACAATATAAGATACCTGATGATCCTGCATTCTTCCTGCTACACATATCAAGTATCCCGGCTAAAACATATAAAAAAATCCATTGTACGTTACCTGCTGAATGCAGCGAAAGCCTGCATTCCCCTTCATTGGAAACAGCAACACCCATTGGCTGCGAAAGGTGGACGATATAAACAAGATGGAAGACCTAATCCTTACAGCTCAGGACAAAGAAGTATACTAAGACTTGGGGTCTTTGAAATATGTTTGTGCTCTCTGATGAGGGAAAAGCCTATTTTGGGTCCTGAGCCTCCTGGAAAGTATAGATGGCTGAGGGACTCTGCTGTCCTATATCTTCGTCATCTCACCCCCTCCCCAACTGTGCTTGATTTCATTCTGTCTTTCTCTTTCCCTCTTGTGTTCTACCAATGAAAATGAGAAATGGAGTCGGGGCAGCCCTCTCTAGACATTACTAGATGTATTCAAATCAACTGTCATGCCAGATGTCATTTATGGATACGTTGGTCTGAAATGTCTCTTGTATTTCCTCTTTTGTTACACGCTCCTTATTACCGTGCCTACATTCCCCATTTGCTTGTTGAACATGCGTTAAACTCACTCTGTGATTGAAATCTTCCTTATCATTGTGTTATCACTGTAGCGATTGGGTTTCGCCTTTGTTGGAGTTTAATAAAAATTAGATTTGAAAAAAAAAATGTTATGAGTTATTTTCCCTCCAGGGAGGGTTTCAGTTTTCTTAGGGCTGCTGCCCCTGGAGGGTACTTTACTGAGACAGGAAATTGCAGCTGCTGGGCTGAGGGCCTGGAGAAGAGTGCCAATGGATGTTTGCCGAAGGTCACTGCACTGAAGTCCTGGCTTGGAGAAGGATCTTATCTCCCTCAATGAGCATCAGAAGTGTCTATATGGACTGCTGTTGTAGGGTCCTAGATACTGTATATTAGCCATTCCCTAGGAAAAGCTGCTATTAAAAGATTAGTGAGAGTTTATCCTCACATTATTACTATTGATTGTTTTGGAGTATCCTGTGAGCCTAAACCTCTCTCCTATTAAAGTAATAAATACTAAAAAGAACCCCTAGACAGGCAAATTTAGGTGCTGTCTGCTTAACAGATAGCAGGGATTGATGAGCGAGGTCTGCTCAGTGTGCTATGGATGCTGTTCATGCTGTTTTGGAGATTTCACACTGATCCAATAGTAACGAGTCATATTGTACAGTGGGAGGAAACCGAGCAGGTGAGAGCATGGATGTAGATTCAACCGTGGCCAATTCCCAGGGGAGGTGCCCCATTGCATGCTGGGTGACTGTATTGATATCGTAAAAGCACATGGGCTCGGGGTTCCAGTCCAGCCCACCTCTGAGGAGAGAGGTGCTGGTAGGGAGGAGGAGGCTGCCTCTCCCCAGCGGGTAAAGCCATGCGGCCTCAGATGTCAGACCTGAGGGCCTGAAGCCTGAATGCTACAACCCAGGGTTCCTATGTGAGCTGACTGAGGGAGGAAGTCCATGGATCTGGTCTAATGTCACTGGTATAGAGTGTAGCTTGGAAGTTGGAAGGAGGCTACCAGCTGTCCCTGGACATTTGCGAATATAGACCTCTGAAGAGATCCCTGAAGTTGTGTGTGTGTATGTTGCTGAAGTCCCCCTCTTGGTCCTAGAAGTCAGCATACTGGGTGTGTGAGCTGAAGGAGACACTGGCTAGTGTCTTGAAGACTTATGTCTACTGACAAAGTCCACTGGGTCTCTTCTGCTACAGAGGGACAAATTCTTCCATACTGACCCTGTATGGCTCAGCAGATAATCTGCTTTCACATTTCTACTGAGAGAGTTGTCCTTGCTGTGCATAGTTAATTTGGACTAGCCTAATAATTCCCTTCTCCTATCCAAGTTCTCCAAATAAAACATAAAAACTCATCCCCTAGACTGGTTATTGGAAACAATGAGTGGAAGAGTGTGTGCATCTGGCTGTGTGTAAATACCATGTAAATGGCTGTGGAGTAATCAGTGGGAGACCTGGGCACAATAATTCAAGCAGCTCCTTGAGGGTACATGTGGGGGCTCATCAGTCCACGTTTTATCCCCTGAATTATCGCAGCAGTGGTTGCTACTGGCAACGGCTGGATAAAGTGTTCAGGAAATCGTCATGTCTTGCCGTATGGATTGCCGGACCGCAATCAAAGAGAAATTGTATTGTGTCATGAAAGTGAATGTCTGCTCTACAGTGATTAGTGCAAACACACTACCAGAAAGTGAAAAAGGAAGCGTTAATTCAGGATGCAAGATGCAGTGTTGCCAACCGCCAGTAAATTTACTGACAGTTTGTAAAAATCTGTGATTTTTACAACTGTCTATAAATATCAGGGTCTGATAATTTGTCATGCTGTGCTGACTTTTTAAGTGTAAACCAGGCAAACTACTTGATATGGGTATTGTCAGTGTTTCCATGTTGTGTTTAAATATCAATTGTCTTAGTTTTTAATAGGAGTTCAGTTATTTGACAGATTGGCAGTAAAAAATGTGCTCTGCCAGTAAATTTTCCATGTTTTGCCAGTAAAAAATGCTGCGGGAGGTTGGCAACACTGGCAAGATGGCAGATGCCAGCAGTTGCATCAGCACATGTACTACAGAGAAAAATGTGTGCTTCACAGTTGCTAGTAACAGGACATTTCCAAGTAGTAGCAGTGAAGATTGTGGTTCATCACACTGGAGAGGGAGTGCTGCTGAAGTTGAAAGTGAAGTTACTGTCCATGTGTCTGCTGGGTTGGATGCTGTCTGCTTCACAGTAGCCCTCGTTAATGCCGAGCAGTGTTCAAATAGCAGGAAAAAAAGGGTTAACCTGCAGCACGGGAAAGAGCGCACTGGGGAGACCCGCCCAACAGGAGTCACTGCTGCAGAGTCAGTTAGCCTGGGAGCATGGGCGGAGTTGCTGCCCACAATCGGCCAATCCGGAGAGCGGGAAGGAGCTGTGACGTCACTTCCGGGTATAGTCAAGAAGAAGCCACGTTGTTGGAGGAGCAAGATGGTGGATGCCGGAGCGAGCTGGGCCACTGGAGTTGCTACACAAGGTGGTGGAGAGCCAGGCCGACGAACTGACTTGTGGAATTGCGCTTTGACCGACACCTAGGGTTGCCACGTCATCCCTTTAATCCAGGACAAATATGAATTGCACAGGTTCTGAGGCTAATTTAATGCAGATAAGCCACCAAGTGAGTTTAATTACTATCTTAATCAGCCACAGAACCTGTCTAATTAATATGTGTCCTGTATTAACGGGATGATGTGGCAACCCTATCGACACCGGAGTGCGGTTAACACCCCTGGGGAATCTGGCACTGTGCAGCAGAGAGGACACAGAGCACATCCGATTGGTATGTGGCAGATGCCAACATGTGACTGTGAGGCTGTGTGCATGGTGCCAGTGTGGTCATTGTATGGAAATGCTGCTACAGCTGGACCTGAGCCACTGCCAGCCAAAAATCTTGCTTGTCACTAGCCAGTGTCTCCTTTAGCTCACACACCCAGTATGCTGGTGGGGAGGAGGTGGCTGCCTCTCTCCAGCATGGAAGGCCATGTGGCCTCAGATGCCAGATCTTAGGGCCTGAATGCTACAACCCAGGGTTCCTGTGTGAGCTGACTGAGGGAGGAAGTCTATGGATCTGGTCTAATGTCACTGGTATAGAGTGTTGCTTGGAAGTTGGAAGGAGGCTACCAGTTGTCCCTGGACATTTGTGAGCACAGACCCCTGAAGAGATCCCTGAAGCTGTGTGTTTATGTTGCTGAAGTCCCCCTCTTGGTCCTAGCAATCAGCATACTGGGTGTGTGAGCTAAAGGAGACACTGGCTAGTGTCTTAAAGACTTATGTCTACTGACAAAGTCCACTGGGTCTCTTCTGCTACAGAGGGACATATTCTTCCATGCTGACTCTGTATGGCTCAGCAGATAATCTGCTTTCACATTTCTACTGAGAGAGTTGTCCTTGCTGTGCATAGTTAATTTGGAGTAGCCTACTAATTCCCTTCCCCTATCCAAGTTCTCCAACTAAACATAAAAACACATCCCTGGACTAGTTATTGGAGACAATGAGCGGAAGAGTGTGTACACCTGGCTGTGTGTAAATACCGTGTACCTGGCTATGGAATAAGCAGTGGGAGACCCGGGCACATAATTCAAGCACCCCCTCGGGGGCATCGCTACACAAATTTTCATTTTAAAAGCTGAAAAAGTCAAATTGAAATATATACATGCTAAACATGAAAACCTGTGAAGTGAATCCACTGGTTAACATTTACAGTACAAGAGGGCTCTGTACCTTAAAACTGAAAAGCATAAACAAAAAAGCAATAATATACATGATTTTGTAACAAACTAGAGCTTATGCTGTGTGATGTCTCTGTGAATACACATCTGGCAGTAGTCAATGGACAGCTTTATTACAGCCAGGATACAGGTTGCTGTATGAGAGAAATACCTTTCTCTGAACTAAATTTAGCTTTGGGACGACTGTACCAAAATACCTAAATACATGCATACATACCTGAAAGCTAAGTTATACTGTGTTGAAAAGCACATTTTATTGCTATTGTGACACTAAGAGGCCATTTACACTGTTGCATTTTAAGGTATGCATTGCAAAATGCTAAAAAGCATGTGTACAACTTCCGTATTATAAAGCTAGTTTTCTATTACCATCCCAGTATTGTAGTGCAATGCATTTAAAAAAAAACAAAACTTTTTTTATTGTTTCTGAATTTTAGTACTATAGGAGGCCCATAGAAGACAATGGAAGCGCATTAAGATGCATGGACAGCAGGGACTAACAAGCATTGGTCACTGGCTGTTGATTTTATCGACCCAAATTATGAATTCAAAATGCAGTGAAAACACTGGTCAAGGTGCATCGTAATGCACCTCAAAGCAAAAAGTGTCATTTTTTCTAAATTTCTATGGTTATCAACTAAACAGTGGTTTAAAGTAGAGCTATTGTATATTAGTAGTAAGTATGAGGTGGGATGTCCATACAAGAGTTTTAAACAAAGTCCAGAAAAGGCATCATCCCGAAAATTGAGAGAAAATGACAAACTACCTAACAAGTATGGGACTTTGGGTATGCCTTAAAAGGACACATGTAACTCAATAACTGTCATAAAAATACAAAATGTATTGATAGCATACAAATCTAAAAGATCCACAAGATCATATGTAGAGGGTAAATACAAGGTCACAGTGTGCAATACATAAAACTATTAGAGGAACAGAGGTGCCATAACTTGGAGGATGTTAGGTCCTGCTGGTCTGTTACAAGGACTTATATGACGCGTTTCACAGGATCACCCCCTTCTTCACAGATTTCGAACAAAGTTTGTGACATATACTTCTAAAAATAAGTGAAGAATATACATATAAATACATAACTGCTTAATAGTAATATGATACAACATATTCAATACAATAACAAGTGTAGGACATGGGAAAGGAGAAGAAGGAAAAAAAAAAGGAAAAAGGGGGGTTCAATATATAAATAAAAATAAAAGTGAATCGTATGCTTATCGCCATAATGAAACACTATAGCATATAGGTGCTTACCTAAATTCCCATTAAAGCAGAACTCCGGGAAAAAACTTTTTTCCATATCCTTGTTGCTGATCTCCTACCTTCACCAACTATGCCATCCATCATCTTCTGAGCTCTGTAGTTCCTCTGTAGTAGCCTGCTGAACTTGCTGATAAACCGTTATTCCCCTGTGACATCTGGTTTGTAA
The DNA here is from genome assembly GCA_018402905.1 of Glandirana rugosa. NCBI lineage: Eukaryota > Metazoa > Chordata > Amphibia > Anura > Ranidae > Glandirana > Glandirana rugosa. The sequence goes on from BLSH010218869.1 coordinate 844,528, forward strand.
GATCGCTGGAACCTCTCCATCCTGTACAGCTAGCTGTGGTCTGACACGTCCACTTGTAGTCCCCTAGCAGGGGCAGCTAGGATGGACTTGCTTGCCCTGAAATGATGGACACCCCATAATTTCAGGGGTGGAATGCCTCACCCGTCATGCCAGTAGGGTCATCGATGACTATCTCAGGCCCCATGTAGAAGCATTGCCTTCATACCTTAAAGATACCATTTATCTGTTGACCACACTGGATAACCTCCAGGTCATGGACCATACTATCTTGGCATCTATTGATGTGGAGGCACTATATTCAAGTATACCTCACAGTAAGGGCCTAGAAATGTTTTCACTGTTTCTTGGGGAGAAAAGCAGAATTTATGAGAAATATAACAGATTTATCCTGGACTTACTGAGTTTTGCTCTGAAACACAATGTGTTTCTTTTCAATGGTTCCCACTACCTCCAGGTGCAGGGAGTGGCGATGGGGACTATGTGTGCCCCATCATACACAAATGTGTACCTGGGGGGTGGGAACGTTGGCTTTTTTCCTGTGACTATATGTCTCAGTACCTCCGCCATGTCTCTACATGGCGGAGGTACATTGATGACAGTCTGATCCTCTGGAGAGGCCCTAGCTCCCTCAATTGGAGCATGGACTCCCTACCTTTCCTTGACCTGTCAATCAGGAAGGACAGAATATGGCACTATACACACACGAGTCTGTTCAGAAAACCCAATGCAGGTAACTCCCTTTTACAATCTAGGAGTGCACATCCGAGACACCTCATTAAAGGGATCCCATCTGGCCAATATCTGCGTTTAAGAAGAAATTGCTCGAATGACCGTGACTCTGAAATACAGGCCAAAGATTTACAGTCCCACTTTTTGGAGCGAGGTTATAGCAAAAAGTCTCTGAAAAAAGCCTACAACCGAGCAAAGAACAGTGCGAGAGACCTCCTCCTCTTTCAAGGGGAAATTGAGGAGTTACCCCACAAGTTCCTCCCTATTGTTAAATTTAACAATCAAGCAGATAGCATTAGGCACATTCTTAAACACTGGCAGATTTTGTTGGACGACCCCAACATTAGGAAACATAATCGATGATAGACCCCATATTACCTTCAGTGGAAATAGGGCATTTAAGGACATGCTTACTTCTAGCCACTACCTATCTACAGGTAAGTGTGACCCATGTGAAACACGACCCAAGGGTACATTTAAATGTGGCAGCTGCGACAACTGTCGATACATTAACAAGAATAGGGGTTTCATGCTCCCCAATCTTGAGGTTTTTAGACCCAAACATTTTGTGAACTGCAATACCACAGGTATAGTATACTTACTTACCTGTGACTGCGGTTCATTCTATGTGGGTAAAACCAAGCAAAAATTCCATAGGTATTCTTGACAGCCCTATTACCAGACATTTTGCTGTGAAGCACAAATACAAATTGGATACTTTGAGATTTACTGCTTTGGCATGTATACATCCTCCACCTAGAGGGAGGGATTTTGACCACATGGTGCTTCAAATGGAAGCCAAATGGATAAATAACCTTAAAGCGACTCAAACCCCAGGTCTCAATGACCACATTAGCTACACCCCTTTCCTGGGTGGGGACTGATATAGAGTTTATAAAGTTGAAGTATGAATATAATGCACTACTATCCTTATTGTATTCCCAAGTGTTAGATATGTGGTGTTTTTCTTTTATTTCTTCCCCCAATTGTGGTCCTACATGTGTCCGGATTGTTGCCTGTGAATGGCTTGGTGTCCCCTGCTTTTTGGGGGCTGTGCACTTCTGGCTCATGACCCCCCCCATGTGGTAGTCGAGCACTTGGTGTGCTCTGTAGTGCATTATTATATTTTGGCACACTGTGCACTGTTTTGTCGGCCGTTGCGGCCATGATCGCCTTTGTGTGCATGCTTAAGGTTATACAGTGTTGGTTTTATCTCAGTGTATTAGTGACCATTTTGTTGTGGTCTCTGTGGGCTGATAGGCAGCAGCGGCCATTTCCTTGTGGCCTATATGTGACAGTTTGCATTAGCGGTCATTTTCTTGTGGCCCGCGGGTGCCGTGTTAGCGGTCATTTTATTGATGGTCACCGGAACTTCCCATTGCAGCCGCTTGAGTGGAGGGTTGGGTCTTTTGTCTCCCCCCCTCCTTATAGTACACACCCCTTTCCATTTGAGTTTTAAGTTCCCCTACGCCAGTCCAGTCGGTCTCGGGCCACTTGGACATCTGCTGGGCTGGCGGTAAACTCTGATCATTTCAGGTATGTTCCCTATCTATCCAGTCTTGATACTTAGGCATATATGATTTACTGTGCTATAGTTGGTTGATCGTTGCTTCTCCTCTTTAGGGGCCCTCGCTGTTTTGATGCCCATTTCACCATTATTGTTTTTTGATGTGGGTAACTTTCCCTCTGGCTTTACCCTTGGATCCGGTTGGTTGGAATCTACTGGGCTCGGTTTGGCTCACTGCTGTCCTCCTTCCATAGGTTGGTAACATCAACAAGTGGTATTAGACTCTCCCTGATCTGATGTGATCACCTTCCATTGTCCTTTACATTATTTTGTTGTATGGGGGCACCACCCACCTGTGAGTAAGTTTCCCACTCACATTATTGGATGCTATCACATTTATTCTAATTTGGGATTTATAGATTTGTTCTTTCATTTGATTTTGATTTACTTCAGATGGAACGTGTCCTGTGGGCTGGTGGGCACATACCCCGAGCAGTTTTGGACTCCACGGTGTTCGCAGTGATTGCATACTTGACACATGTGGGAGACAGGTTCGATCAATTCCCTGCCTCTCTAGTTGGCCCCTTTACTTAATGGGAATTTAGGTAAGCACCTATATGCTATAGTGTTTCAGTATGGCGATAAGCATACGATTCACTTTTATTTATATATTGAACCCCCCTTTTTCCTTTTTTTTTCTCCTTTCCCATGTCCTACACTTGTTATTGTATAGAATATGTTGTATCATATTACTATTAAGCAATTATGTATTTATATGTATATTCTTCACTTATTTTTAGAGGTATATGTCACAAACTTTGTTCGAAATCTCTGAAGAAGCGGGTGATCCTGTGAAATGCGTCATACAAGTGCTTGTGACGGACCAGCAGGACCTAACATCCAAGTTATGGCACCTCTGTTCCTCTAATGGTTTTATGTATTGCACACTGTGACCTTGTACTTACCCTCTACATATGATCTTGTGAATCTTTTAGATTTGTATGTTATCAATAAATTTTGTATTTTTATGACAGTTATTAACTTACATGTGTCCTTTTAAGGCATACCCAAAATCCCATACTTGTTAGGTAGTTTGTCATTTTCCCTCTATTGTATATTAGAGTACGTCTTATAGGTTTCCCCTTAATTGTAATATTTAGCTGCCTCAAATTCTCTAAATTGTATGTATAGTCAAAACAACAATAAGGCTGGATTCACATCTGTCTGGTGTGAATTCCAGCTCCATTGCCTGTGAGAAGGACAGGAGCCACTGTTCAGCGGCTCCTGTCCATTCTCACAGCGCATCAGCTGGCCGGGAAGGGGGTGCAGTGAGGAGGGGGAAAGATCCCGTTCAATGCAGAGCACATCTGCGAATTCGATGCATTCCCGTTGAACAAAACATGGTTGAAATTCGCACCGCACTGCACAGAAAACGCACATGTGCAATGTGGAGTGCAAATGCACCCCACATATGTGAACTGGACACTTTAAAAACAATATGTTTTCAAGTGTTGGATGCGGTGTAAGCCGCATTCAATTCGCATAGGTGTGGACCCATCCTAAGTGAGAAGACGTGTCTCCAAAGTGAGGGGAATTCCCTTCTTGGACAGTTGTCAACGGAACAGATGTCCCTATTGGAAAGCTTTCCTCATGTCTTGTTCTGGTGACAGCTAAAAACATTTCAGATTTCCCATTACTTTCTGTCTCAGTAACAAAAATTAAAAAAAAAAAAAAAAAAGTTTGTCTCTCTCTCTCTCTCTAAATATACACACACTTTTTCCTATTTTATGTTGCAATTGTTATAAATGCTTTATCAGTTTCTTATTTGTAATCATGTGTTACACACAGATCAGGATTATTGCATAGGGCCTCATGCACACCAGGCGTATGCCCAGCTCTTTCGAACACGTTTTCTCCTTGCAGTAGTAAAGCAGCGTTAAAAACACTCCTAAAGCTACATTTTGCAAACGTGTTTAGATGAGTCAGGTGTTAGGGTGTTGATTCATTTAATTTGCCAGAATATTGATTTGTCCTCGACATTGAAATAAATGAATGCACAAGTGCTAAATGCACCTAGCGCCTAGCCTAGGGTTAACAGACATGGTTATGGTTACCATTTGTGTGTGTAAACTGCAGAGTTATCCTGCCCCAGTAAAGATCACTTTCACGTGGCTGGTGCTTAGACCGTAGAGACATGGAGAGTATAATAGCCAGCAGTAACTCACTATATGTTATGAAGCTATGTATTGTTGTAGTCGCATTATTTAGGTTCCTGGTATTGTCTGTATTTAGATGAACTTGAGAATTGCTTCCAATGGAACAATGCCCAATGGAAATTTTTAGATGTACCTTTGATGGTTAAGTCAGGGTTTCCATTTGCACAGTATCATTTATCCATTGGAACCAGACTCAGGTGTGAAAAGGCAGGGGCATCCAGGATAGTGTTATCTGTATATTTTTGGGTATATGTTCTGACATTTTCCTAGTATTTCTTCAGTACTGGGCATGTCCAGCAGACATGAATCAAAAGGTCCTTCGTTGCACCTCCAGCAGTAGTTTGGTACCTCTAGAACATGTAGCATAATTAATTGGCAGAACTCTACTACCTGGATGTGATCTTGTGCTCAATATCCTGGTATCTATTTTCTGGTCGGGGCCTACTCACCCTGCAGGTGGGGGGTACGTTTCCAAACCGGCGAGAGAGAGCGACCCGACAGGGGATGCCTCAAGCCCAGCCTTGCCCAATATTTATACTACTGGTCAGTAGGCTGGATCCAAAAAGCCTGGGAACTGTAGCACACACCTTAACCATTTCCCCCCTCAGCCTGGGTAAGTCACTATCTAATCCACCTGCAGGCAGCTTGCCTACACTTGTCCTCCCCTTTTTGTAAGCTGGCTATGACACACCTTAATAAATAGCTTTACATTACAAGAACTTAATGGCCTTAAAAACAGTAAAATCTAAAGCATTAAAAAAACCTTACAACAGCAAGTAGACAGTATTTAGTCCATGTCACACCTAATAATCAGGGTCTGGCAGGCCGACCTGTTTTCCCGTAATAAAGCGGTAATTTGATGAATGACCGGATTGGCTTATCCTGGCTTTAGGAGCACTATCTGGGCCACATGTGAAATGCACGCCAAGCCCAGGAGCCAATGTCTTAAATAGACTCTTCCTGACCCAAGATGGCCACCAGAGTAAATGGGGTGGTAGAATCCAACCAGATAGCTTCCCCAGTGACCCTGGAAACCATAGAGGAACTGTGTTTCTCTTGACTTCCTCTCCTTCTACAATGCTGCTGCAGTTGAGCACCACCTGCAGTGGAGAAAGTAAACTGCAATTGCCTGTATGGTGACTGGCAAGTCTGTGGATTCCTGAGAGCAGGCGGTCTCAGAGGTAGGATCCCGGATGGACAGCTCTCTCGCAGCAGGAGGATCAGTCAGCAGCTCAATTCCTTGGGGGAGGCCAACCCAGACATGTCTTGGCCGATAGGGGTGCCCTCTGAAACGGGTGGGCTTGGGTCCTTGGAGGAGGCAGACAGGCTGGAAGCAGTAGGAATCACCCTAGGCATGGTCAGTCCAACTACACTGAGGTCACAAGGCTCCTTGGACCCCTCCATCCTCTGGAAAAGCAACACTCCACAGCCGCGGCATCTTACCCAGGGGGCTAAGTGTAGGGAATGGCATATCACCCAGAACTCATCCAGGTCTCGCACATGACAGTTTGCCAGTCCAGCAATAGACCACTAGACGAGGCCTGTATCCAGGATGGTGACAGGCTTCTTCCAAGGCAACATCTCACGAGCTATAGCAACAGCAGCAGTGTAGCAAACCACGTGGAATTCTGGCAGGCTTCCAAGTTTATATTCCCCTTATCAGAATTCCAGCCAGTCTGGCGACAGTGCCTGACACAGGAGCCAATCCAAAGCACAGCACGGCAGTCACATTCCAGGCCTCTGGGCAAGCCTTGACAGGTTCTAGCTAATTACAGCCATAGTTTCTTTAGTAGTGGTCTTCAGGTGCATAAGGTGGGTATATCCTGCTGACTATGCCAAGAATACTTGCCAACAGTCCATATTTTCCTGGGACAATCTCGAATTTTGGACCCTCATCCCGATTGGATTCCGTCCCGCCCAAAATCCCGAGATTTTGATCTTGTCCTGAGCATCGGGACTTCTTATGGCATCGGCTGCAGCTGGCTTAAGAAACATGGCCGCTCTAGGTCTCTTTTGCCGTGTGTTCAGTGGAGAGGGGAGGGGCCTCCTATCTGTGCAGCCAATCGGCTTCTCTCTTCAGTGTACAAGTAGACAATTCTCTTGTACACTGAAGCTGGTTAGCTGCATGGATCAGTGGTCCCTCCCCTCTCCACTGAACACAGGAGAAGGAGAGTCCTGCACATGAGCGGGTAAGAGCCGCTGGTCCGGCCAGGGGCAGGGGTGGTTGGTGCTGTCTGTGAGGCTGCACTATATACCATGATCTGTGAGACTGCGCTATATACCCTGATATGTGAGGCTACTCTATATACCCTGATATGTGAGGCCGCTCTATATACCCTGATATGTAAGGCTGCACTATATACCCTATGTGAGGCTACGCTATATACCCTGATAGGTGAGGCTGCGCTATATACCATGATCTGTGATGTTGCACTATATACCATGATCTGTGAGGCTGATTTATATACCAAGATCTGTGATGCTGCACTATATACCATGATCTGTGAGGCTGCGCTATATACCATGATCTGTGATGCTGCACTATATACCATGATCTGTGAGGCTGATTTATATACCAAGATCTGTGAGGCTGTGCTATATACCCTGATATGTGAGGCTGCGCTATATTCCTTGATATTCTAGGCTGTGCTATATACCCTGATATGTGAGGCTGAGCTATATACCATGATGGGTGATGCTGTGCTATATACCATGATCTGTGATGCTGCGCTATATACCATGATCTCTTAGGCTGTGCTATATACCCTGATATGTGAGGCTGTGCTATACACCTTGATATGTGAGGCTGACCTATATACCATGATCGGTGATGCTGTGCTATATACCATGATCTGTGATGCTGCACTATATACCGTGATCTCTTAAGCTGTGCTATATAACCTGATATGTGAGGCTGTGCTATACACCCTGATATGTGAGGCTATGCTATACACCCTGATATGTGAGGCTGCGCTATATACCCTGATATGTGAGGCTGTGCTATATACCATAATCTGTGAGGCTGATCTATACACCATGATCTGTGAGGCTGCGCTATATACCACAATTTGTGAGGCTGAGCTAAATACCCTGATCTGTGAGGCTGAGCTATATACCCTGATAGGTCAGGCTGCGCCAGTGTTGCCAACTGTCCATATATTTATGGACAGCGCGTAAAAATAATGTATTTTTCTCCCTGTCCGTAGTGCCCGTATTTATGGCAAAACGCTCGTAAAAATTGCAGTGACGGTCGGCTGGGAACTGCGCATGTGCAGTTCCCAGAGTGGCGCGATCCAAACACGTGTTTGGCTGGCACCGGCGGGCGGGGCCGCCCGGGCTCAGGGGGGTGGAATTTGATAGAGGACGGCAGAGGCTGGGCGTGTTACAACTACTGGCAGTGTCAATGCAAGGTGACGGCGAGTGATGTCACGACACACACATCCCGCCGCCACCGCCAGAATTTAAAAACACCAGGAGCTGAGCAAGTGGAATGGAAGCCGCAGAATGAAGGAGCTCTCATGGTGGTCTGTCCTGAGCAGAGTCAGCGGACAAGATTCCACGGGGACAGCGTGACAACCCAGCCATCCACACAGCACGAACGGAGTGGACCAGAGCAGGCAGACAAACAAGGCAAGCCTGCGTTCTCAGACTGCATTTTCAGGGATAGTGACAGGAAGGATGGTGTAATGGGCACTGGGCAGGAGACGGATGGTGACAGGAGAGATGGTGACTGGAGGGATGGTGGGAAGGATGGGCAGGAGAGGAGAGGGATGGTGTTATGGGCACTGGGCAAGAGAGGGATGGTGTAATGGGCACTGGGCAAGAGAGGGATGGTGACAAGAGGGATGGTGTAATGGTGACAGGAGGGATGGTGACAGAAGGGATGGTAGGATGGTGACAGGAGGGATGGAGTGATGGAGGCAGGAGGGATGGGGACAGGAGGTATGTTGGGATGGTGACAGGAGGGACGGTGTGATGGTGACCGGAGGGACGGTGTGATGGTGATAGGAGGGATGGTGACAGGAGGTATGGTGGGATGGTGACAGGAGGGAGGGTGGGATGGTGACAGGAGGTATGGTGGAATGGTGACAGGAGGGATGGTGGGATGCTGACAGGAGAGATGGTGTGATGGTGACAGGAGGGACGGTGTGATGGTGACAGGAGGGACGGTGTGATGGTGGCAGGAGGGATGATGACAGGAGGTATGGTGGGATGGTGACAGGAGGGATGGTGACAGGAACTATGCGCCAAGTTGTGGGTGGGGTCTACTCGCCCTGCACGTGGGGGGTACCTTTCACGTGGAGTATGCTCATCAATGCCTGGAACCAGGTGGATACTGCAGTCATGTGAAATTCCAACATTAAGGCAGTTCCCCAACTGCACACATGATCAGAAAATCGTACCAAAAATACTGCTTTTGAAGCGATCATACGATAATCTGATTGTTAGTACACAGCTTTCGTCCGAAATTTTCCTGAAAGGCCAAACAAGAAACATTTTCTCGTACAATACCAGATTGTATGGTTTTTGCTTAATCAGCACAGATTTCATCCTAAAATACAATACAAATACAATAGAACACATGACATCACTTCAGAATTTTTATTCTGTCGTAAAAGAACTTTTGTACTTTAGTAACCTCTTCATTTTCAATCTGGACCCTAGCAAGAAACGGATGATTATTCATCTAATTCGTCACTACACACACTGTGTGTAGTAAAAGTGCAGAAATCATGTATAAAAGTACTGCCCCATGACACTACACACTAACTTAATGTAGTCTGCATTAGGAGGGACACTGCTAAGCCTGTGCCCTCTCCACCAGTCCAGCATACCTCCCTCACTCCCAGTAACAGAATGGATCCCGCCATGCACATAGCGTGGACCTCATGCGTGCCCTCCTTCCTTCGTGTACCTATGTGACCAGGTCATGGAACTCTGTAATGCAGGCTTGGTTCCAGTTACTACTGAAACTGACCGCTAAGGAGGGAGCTTGTACATCAACCCCCTTCCTAACAGAGTAACTGTCACCTTTACCAGGTACCACTCCTAACGAATGGTGTCTTGAACTAATGCTTGGTTACCCATAGCAACTACACTGCTTCTCTTGTTTGACTTGCCAAGTAGACCTTTTGTAGCAGTAGAGCTTCATACCTCACATGCACTTTACAGGTCCTGATTCTTTTGATACACCATTACCTGTTAGCAGAGTATTGAAATGATTCGCTGGAAGCTTCTTCTATGCTGCAAACTGATTTACTTTTATGGAGGATATCTTTATCATGGAACAGAAAAACAGGAACCGAATAACAAACAAGTGCATATAGTATGTATAGTTCACAGTACTTTACATGTTATTGCTTTTTCCAACAGCCCTTCTGAACAGCATGTACTTTGTCAATTACATTCAACTTCTTCTGGATATAACTATGATGTTCCTTCAACAAAGGCTTGGTGAGTGCATCAGCAGTCATCTCCTCTGACAAGCCGTATTGAATGTCAAGAACACCTTGCTCTTGATTGTCCCACAGTAGGTGATACTTGACGTTGATGTGTTTGATCCTAGGATTGACCCTTTCTGATTGCCTAAGCTTTATACATCCCTGGTTGTCTTCAAAAATGGGAATTGTTTTTGACATGTCTATCCCAATGTTCACAAAAAGTTGACAAATCCATATCGCTTCTTGACAAGCATGTGCTGCTGCAATGTACTCTGCTTCAGTTGAAGATAGAGCAACAGTTGCTTGCTTTTGACTAGACCAACTTACGGTTCCTTCCCCATACTGGAAGATGAATCCACTTGTGGATTTGCGGTCTGTGTGGTCCCTGGCCCAATCAGCATCCACATATCCGACTAGTTTTGGATCTGATGTTGCTGGTAACCGTAACTTAATCTGAATTGTTCCTTTGAGGTACCGCATCACTCTTCACTGCATTCAGTTGTCTCCTTGCTCAAACCCTGGTGGTTGCTCCATGTAGAATTCTTTCTTAATATCTCCATATAGGTAAGCAGTTTTAACGTCTAGATGTTTCACTTGCATGCTCTTCTCGGCTGCAACACTAAGAAGCGCTCTGATGGTGGAGTGTTTTACGATGGGAGTGAATGTTTCATCGTTATCTTCACCGAATTTCTGGGAGTAACTCTTGGCAACTAGTCTGGCTTTGTATTTGTGGCTATTGCCTTCTGTGCCTGACTTTACTTTGAGTACCTCAGAAAGGTAGTAGTCCATTTTGGTGTTCTCCAAGACATGGATTTTCTCCGGAACCCCAGTGCCTCTGAGTGACTGCAAGGTGCAGCAGTCCAATGCAGCTGCAGCATCTCCATTCTGATGTGGCTCATCTAAACGGATGAGAGAGAGTAACCCAAAAAGGGAAGCCCCAAACCCAGCCTTCCCCCATATTTATATTACAGGGGAGTAAGCTGGATCCAGCTGAAAACCCAGGGTCTATGAGACATGGGGGCCTGTGTCACCTGGGATGTATTTTGCGAGGAGGACCCCATTCCCCAATCACCTCACTGTTCATGTTTTCACATTTTACTTCAGGTTACCCTCCTGGTATTGGCTGTGCGTTAAATTACAAGCGTTTAGGTTTCCACATTGATTATCAATCTAGCATATTAAGAATTGATGCCTCCTCTTTGCTCTCTTCCCATGTAAGGACCCCCCCTTATAAAATGGTGCAAATGTCATTAATATGTATATTGCAACACCAAAAGGGCTATTCAAATCTCATGGGATTTCAGGGCAAATTATATTAACACTGGCTTCCCCAAGATAGGGTTGCCACCTCATCCTTTTAAAACTGAACATTAATTACACAGGTTCTGTGGCTGATTAAGGTGGTAATTAAACTCACTTTGTGCCTTCTCTGCATTAAATCAGCCACAGAACCTGTGTAATTAAATTACGTTCGGGTTTAAAGGTATGAGGTAGCAACCCTACCCAAAGATGGCTGCTTGGAGTCCATAACATAGGACAACTTAGTTACCAACAATGGCTCTAATGGGATCCTGATATACCGCCCAAAAACAACTGGGTAAGAATACCGATAGAACTAGCAGCTACTATAAATAGAAATCAATCAAATCCCACTTTTACTAGTCCTAGTAAAATAGTAGCGCTCAAATGTAACAGATTAAGATGATGACTCAAAAGGGTAGAAACACGCCGTGATGGATAGTGTCACAGTTCATTCAGCAAGATAGGTAAAGTCCATATATAGCAAATATAGTATCCAGGTATTAATAGGGTAACCATAGACAAAAAGACTGACAGGCGACTCTTTATTCCACCACACCACGTGAAGGTAACAGAGTGACGGCCAATCCCCACATGGAAGCTAACTCGCCAACTCTATATGCCTAGCACTCTCATGCACAGGCAAAAGCGCAGTTTGTCCCAAAGATGGACATCCATTCCTAGATCATCAGATGGATCACATCATGCATATATGAAAACAAAGGAGAGTACCACATAGTGTAATAACGTAAAGGCAATTTATTGTTACACCCCCCCAATGTATTGCACTTACAAGACATAAAACAATATGCACAATGGACAAAAACAAGACAGGCTGTAGTCAAGCTCCAGCTCTGCTGCACAGGACATGTTTCTCACCCAGCCCGGCACCGCCGGCCAGCCCTCCTCTCCTATAGCAAGCGTCAAGACATCATAGAAAGTTTCTGTGCAGCCGTATCAGACACATTTCGTCATCATGGACTTCTACTGGTGATCATGTCCTGTGCAGTGGAGCTGGAGTTTGACTACAGAAACCAACAAGGTAGAAGGCTCCAGTGCACAATTGCCTTGCAGTTCCTAAAGTTAATTCTAAGGTTCCCCTATATGACTGGGTTCCAACCACCAAAAACAATTGCTGTATGCTCCTTCAGCAGCATCTGGACATCGTGGGCACCTTATGCAGAGATGTCAGCCAACATGAGAGGAGAGCCAATTAGGTTCTATTATGGTGTATTCTTTCAGCACTACTGATGGGCTTAGTAGTCCTCACTACAGCTGTCTTTGGCGTAAGGCCAGTAGCTTACTCACTTTCTTATGAAAGGATTTGCTGAGGCTTCCCACCCTGGTAGCCAGTTATTGATCTATCACATGTATACTGCCATGGGGGCACCAGGAAAACAGAAAATTGTATCATACTTATTGTAATTTTCTTTTCCTGGTGCCTATCCATGGCAGCATACTGATACAGTTTGTTCCTAGCGATGTACAGGGAATGGGCAGTTGTGTGGGTGTTAACTATTTATAGCTCTGCACTGGCCCTTTGGGCGCAAGAAGGCGGGCTACTATCACATGTATGCTGCCATGGATAGGCACCAGGAAAATAAAATTACGGTAAGTATGATACGATTTTGGATAGAGTAAGGGAGAGGTTTTTTTTTAGCTATTTTCTATTGTGAAGATTTTCCTTCACTTCCGGTCTCATTGTCACAACAGGAAGTAAGTGGAAATCCCTGGTAGTCACTAGATCTAGTGTCCCATTTGTAAGATTCCCTTAAATTCTTGTTCTGGAGACAATTTAAAATTGGGGTTTTCTCTCACTCTCCCTAATAAAGGTAAACAGGACAAATAGAGAGGTTGAATCTCCCTAACACGGACACAGACGTGTTCTTAATCCTTCTCCTCTCTATCCAAAATAAAAAAAAAACAAGGCTTCCTAACGAAATTTGTCAAGTCACCGATGGAACTATCACGCGCCCCGACAAACGATTTTTCAGAGTTTTTGTACAAACAAAATTCCGCCCGTGTATGGCCAGCTTAAGTCCTTTCTATCCTCATCAGACGCCAGCTAATTATCTTGGGTTCGCTTTGAATGGACTCCACCCCTGTGTTGTGGGGCAGGCAAAGAAGAGCAGACAGATGGAGCACTTTTGTAACTGTTGTGTGTGTGTGTGTGTGCACTTCATGTTGTTACTGTTTTACTATGTGTGTGTCTTATATTACAACCATGCTGATCATCAGTGGCCAGAGAGAGGAGAGGGAGGAAAAGCCTGTTTACACAGACTGCAAACCGCCTGGGGAATAATGCAGGAAAGGAAGTGAGCCGGCTCTCTGTCTGACTGCTCCAACTTCCTGCTCACACACACACACCACTGAAAAAAAAAAGAAAAGAAAGAAAAAAATCAGGATCTCATTACAACAGAAACGCTCGCAGACGACTGTCAGCATGGAAGACGAAGGGATTTTACCAATTTCTTCCTAGAAAATTAACAAGTTGCCAGAGTCCAGCAAGAGTTTGGGTATGTGTGTGTCTATCTATGTTCATGTCATTTTTTGCATGGGGTGTCTGCTTAGCACTTGCATGAGCTGATTTGGAGTCTTGTGGATCAATGGTGGAGGGTTAGAGGAATAAAGGGGGGCGGTTTGGGGTCTGTTTTGGTTAGGTTTAGCATCCTGTGTGACATTTGCATTCTAGTGTACTTGGAGCTAGTAAATCTTTGCATCAGTGTACTTCGCACAGGAGGTGGGAGCTGAGTGCTGAACAGCCAGTAATTGCAGTAATTAGTGTAATATGGGTGTGATTGTCACTGACATGACACACCAAACTCACAGAGTTCTGAGTGTCTGGTATAAGAACAATATACTTTTATCCTTTTTTTATTTTTAATTTTAAGGCAAGAGGTAGAGAGGCGAATTTCGATCACACGACTGATCTATTTTTATCTTAACACCTTTATTGTCAATTTATTTTATTTATTTTAACATCTGCCCGTTTTTATTCTGGCGCTTCATAGTGCAGATTTCGAAATATTTTTCTGTACTTAAAAATCTATCTTCGAAGAAAGTAAAAATCCTCCCTTGCAGTGGGACTGTCCTTGTTTAGGTCAAGAGCAGCCTTTCCTAACCTTTTTACCCTAGGGGAAGCCTTGAAATAATTTTCAGGTCTCAGGGAACCCCTGCTAAAATGAAATAATAGGAGGTCAATGGAAAGAATGCCCCTCCCGTACGGCGGTGATCAGGATGCCACCTTTACAGACAGTGAAAAATATCATTGGTTTCCTGCTGCTGGTTCTGCCAAGCAGTGGTTGGTGTCACCTGGACCTGGTGCGGGAAAACATGGTGTTACCATCTTTCCCCACCCTTCATCAGGCTCTCTCCGGTCTAGCTAGTTTCGGGCCGGCAGCACAGGGTCACGGTGTGCACCCCAAACCACCCCCTTTAAATGCTACGGTGGGTTGATGGTGTCACCCCTCTGCCAAGTGGTGCAGGACCTGAAACCATGTAAGTACCATCATATTGGAGGTCAATGAGCCACAGCTCAAGGAACCCCTAAGCAACCTCTAAAGCAGGGATATGCAATTAGCGGACCTCCAGCTGTTGCAAAACTACAAATCCCATCATGCCTCTGCCTCTGGGTGTCATGCTTGTGGCTATCAGACTCTTGTTATACCTCATGGGATTTGTAGTTCTGAAACATCTGGAGATCTGCTAATTGCATATCCCTGCTCTAAAGGAACCCTTGTTGAGAATGGCTGGTCTAGAGGACCTGATTTTAATTTTGCGCATCAGTACAGTGCAGAATTCAAAAGATTTTTCTGTACTTAAAAACCCAGAAAATCTCCCAGGAAAGTAAAATCCTCCCTTGCAGTGGGACTGTCCTTGTTTCAGGCTAGAGCAGCCTTTCCTAACCTTTTTCCCCCAGGGGAAGCCTTGAAATAATTTTCAAGTCTCAGGGAACCCCTGCTAAAATGAATTAATCGGAGGTCAATGGAAAGAATGCCCCTCCCGTACAGCGGTGGTCAGGATGCCACCTTTACAGACAGTGAAAAATATCATTGGTGTCCTGCTGCTGGTTCTGCCAAGCAGTGGCATCACTAGGTGTCACCTGGTGTGGTAAAACATGGTGTCACCATTCCCCCCTAGCCTCCATCGAGCTCTCTCCTGTCTAGCTAGTTTATGGCCAGCAGTACACGGTCACGGTGTGCACCCCAAACCGCCCCCTTTATATGCTACAGTCAGTTGATGGTGTCACCCCTCTGCCCAGTGGTGCAGGACCTGAAACCATGTAAGTACCATCAGATAGAAGGTCAATGAGCCACAGCTAAAGTAACCCCTAGGCAACCTCTAAAGCAGGGTTAGGGAACCTGTGGCTCTCCAGATGTTGTAGAACTACATTTCCCATGAGGCATTGCAAGGCTGATGGATACTATTACTCCCAGAAGCATGATGGGAAATGTAGTTCTACAACAGCTGGAGAGCTGCAGGTTCCCTACCCCTGCTCTAAAGGAACCCAGGCTGAAAATGGCTGGTCTAGAGGACCTGATTCCCCTGCTCCTTTGGCAGTCAGTGGACTCCTCTCCTCCCCTGTGCAACAGGAGTGGATTGTTTCTCAGCATTGTCATGTCAAATGCAAGGTTATGAGCCCTGCATTGTACTTGATGACGTTGGAGGACCTGCGATCTAGGGGAAAAGTTGGTTGTGGGGACCAGCCTAGCAGTGCGGAGGGAGCCTGTGGGAACAGAGGATCGTAGATATTTTTTTTCTGGTCCCCTACACATAAATGGGCATTTAACTCTTTCAGTGCAGGGGCAGCCCCACTGCAAGGGAGGATTTTTACTTTCTCCAGAGTTCAGATTTATTATGTTTTAGGCTGATGTCAGGCGGCTGACTCTGTCGCTAGTAATTTGTCAAGAGGTTGCCTGTTTGTTCCTATAGAATCGCTCCCTCTGTAACCGAGACAGCAAAGTGTTGCTCCCATCGCTAGCGGTCAACATTCAGCAACATCTCGCTGCACCTGGCTATAGAAGGAGCGATTCCATAAAGGCACACAGACAGCCTTTGCTTTAGCAATCCTTCTGCTGGTGATTTGTCTCTAGCAGCACAATTGCCTGTTTGACATCAGGCTATGATTGCATGTGGAAACAACTATATGCAATTAATTGCTTGAATAATACTTCTTCGGAGCACCGTCACTATGATCAGACGCCTTAAAATTGCCCATGAAGCTCTTTATATTCCTTGCAGAGGAGCAGTACTTAGGGTGATGAGCTCTCCTGTCTCCAGCCATCCCTAGATTAGCACCCTGCCTAGCAAAGTGTGACTAGAACACACTGATAAGTCAGGCCAGTGTATTCGCACAGAAAGAAAGTTGTATGAGTCTGGCTTGTCTGGAAACAGCAAGACTAATTGCCATGCGCTTCCGGTTTGAAACTGGCAGCAGACAACATCTTGAAAATGACTCATTGGAGCACACAAAGAGACTCTGTGGTTTCTTTCTCCTCAGGTTCATGCATTGCGCTCTGCAGCTTCCTTTGTAGTCTTCAGAGGGATGGGGTTTTTTTTTTAATAAAGCCCCTCAGCCAGAAAGGTAGAGCGCTGGAGTGTTGTTTTTGGATGAGAGGTTTTTTTTATATATATAAGGTTAGGGGACCTGATGCTGCTGGGGAAAAAGTTCCCTTGAATTTTCCACTGGCTGCAGGAAGAGAGCACATTTAGTCATGGCTAAGTAATGTCTGCGTACACCGACTAATCTCATTAGGAGTTTCCGGTCCCCAAACACAGGAGGGTTTTGTGTGGTTACAGAGAGGAGCCCTGCCACCAACATGCACAAGCCAGGAGCATTCGATTATTTACACATAAACAGTCCTGCATGCTGCCATCCCATACTGCTTTATTAACCACTTCAGCCCCAGAAGGATTTACCCCCTTCCTGACCAGAGCACTTTTTGCAATTCGGCACTGCGTCGCTTTAACTGACAATTGCGCAGCCGTGCGACGTTGTACCCACACAAAATTGAAGTCCTTTTCCCCCCCACAAATAGAGCTTTCTTTTGGTGGTATTTGATCCCCTTTGCGGTTTTTATTTTTCGTGCTATAAACAAAGAATGACAATTTAGAAAAACACCCAATCTTTTTTGCTAGAATACATATCTAAAAAGAAATATATATAAAAAAACAAATGTATTCATCAGTTTAGGCCGATATATATACTTCCTCATATTTTTGGTAAAAAAAACTGCAATAGGCATATATTGATTGGTTTGCACAAACATTGTCATGTTTACAAATGATGAGATTTAATTTATGGGGTTTTTAATTTTTTTATACTAGTAATGGCGGCAATTTGTGATTTTTAGTGGGACTGCGATATTGCGGCGGACATATCGGACACTTTTGACCTTTTTTTGGGACCATTGGCATTTATACAGTGATCAGTGCTATTAAAATGCACTGATTACTATGTAAATGTCACTAGCAGGGAAGGGGTTAACACTAGGGGGTTTTCAAAGGGTTAAGTGTGTTCCCTGGGATGTGTTACTAACTGTGTGGGGGCTGGGCTGACTGGGGGAGGAGAGTGATCCCTGCTCCCATATACAGGGAACATAGATCACTCTCCTCCTCCCCTGTTAGAATGGGTATCCGCTTGTTTACAGACATGGCTCCCCGCTCTGTCACTGCCGGGGAGCGATCGCGGGTGGTTGGCGGACCACAAGTCAGCCTCCCCAGCTCACTGGCTCCCCCTCTAGGGTTTGAGCACGTGAGCGCGCCTCCGGCGGGAAGTACGCGCGCCCGCAATACTCGCTCCTGCGGCCACCGTCAGGTGACGGCGGTTCGTGCAGTAGAGCCATGTTGCTGCAGTCGGCAACTGGTTAAGTATGATCTCTTACTATGTTGTGTGTGTGTGTGTGTGTATGTATATATATATATATATATATATATATATATATAAATATACACACAGTATCTCACAAAAGTGAGTACACCCCTCATTTTTGTAAATATTTTATTCTATCTTTTCATGTGACAACACTGAAGAAAGGACACTTTGCTACAGTGTAAAGTAGTGAGTGTACAGCTTGTATAACAGTGTAAATTTGCTGTCCCCTCAAAATAACTCAACACACAGCCATTAATGTCTAAAGTACACCCCTTAGTGAAATTGTCCAAATTGGGCCCAATCAGACATTTTCCCTCCCCAGTGTTACGTGACTTGTTAGGCCTCATACACACGGACGTTTTTTGACGCCGGCGTTTTCTGGCGTTTTTTGCAGCTCTCCATGTTAGTCAATGGCCCCATAAAAACGTCAGCGTTTTTGAGCTGTAGGTGGCGTCGGCGTTAGTGAGCAGAAAGTAGAACCCATGGCCATCGCGTTCTGAGGCTGTAACGTTTTGACGTTTTTTGACGCCGACGGCACAAAACGCCAACTAACGCCAACAAACGCCACCTAATATTGTACCGGCGTTTTCCGGCGCTTTTTGACGCCAACGTTTTTAGGTTGAAAAATAGCAGAGGGATGATTTTTTTAAAAAAACGCCTATTGACGCCAACGCTCACTAACGCTCAAAAACGCCAATGCATAACGCCGAAAAACGACGACTTTTCTTCCTTGACGTCGGACCCGACGTTTTGTTTATTTTTTTAGATACGCCCGTGCGTATGAGGCCTTAGTGTTACAAGGTCTCAGGTGTGAATGGGGAGCAGGTGTGTTATATTTGGTTTGATCGCTCTCACTCTCTCATACTTGTTATTGGAAGTTCAACATGGCACCTCATGTCAAAGGACTCTCTGAGGATCTGAAAAAAAGAATTGTTGCTATACATAAAGATGGCCTAGACTATAAGAAGATTGCCAAGACCCTGAAACTGAGCTGCAGCACGATGGCCATTGGTTTAACAGGACAAGTTCCACTCAGAACAGGCCTCACCATCGTCGACCAAGGAAGTTTAGTGCACGTGCTCAGTGTCATATCCAGAGGTTGTCTTTGGGAAATAGACATATGAGTGGCACCAGCATTGCTGCAGAGGTTGAGCCGGTGGAGGGTCAGCCTGTCAGTGCTCAGACCATACGCCGCACACTGCATCAGATTGGTCTGCAAGGCTGTCGTCCCAGAAGGAAGCCTCTTCTAAAGATGATGCACAAGAAAGCCCATAAACAGTTTTCTGAAGACAAGCAGACTAAGGACATGGATTACTGGAACCATGTCCTGTAGTCTAATGAGACCAAGATAAATTAAAATATTTGGTTCAGATGGTGTCAAGTGTGTGTGGCGGCAACCAGGGGAGGAGTACAAAGACAAGTGTGTCTTGCCTACAGTCAAGCATGGTGGTGGGAGTGTCATGGTCTGGGGCTGCATGAGTGCTGCCAGCACTGGGGAGCTACAGTTCATTGAAAGAACCATGAATGCCGATATGTACTGTGACATACTGAAGCAGAGCATGATCCCCTCCCTTCGGAGACTGGGCCGCAGGGCAGCATTACAACATAATAACGACCCCAAACACACCTCCAAGATGATCAGTGCCTTGCTAAAGAAGCTGAGGGTAAAGGTGGACTGGCGAAGCATGTCTCCAGACCTAAACCCTATTGAGCATCTGTGGGACGTCCTCAAATGGAAGGTGGAGGAGCGCAAGGTCTCTAACATCCACAAGCTCCGTGATGTTGTCATGGAGGAGTGGAAAGAGCCCAGTGGCAACCTGTGAAGCTCTGGTGAACTCCATGCCCAAGAGGGTTAAGGCAGTGCTGGAAAATAATGGTGGCCACACAAAATATTGACACTTTGGGTCCAATTTGGACATTTTCACTTAGGGGTGTACTCACTTTTGTTGCTAGCAGTTTAGATATTAATGGCTGTGTGTTTTATATATATGTATATATATATACAAACAGTATCTCACAAAAGTACACCCCTCACATTTTTGTAGCTATTTTATTTTATCTTTTCATGTGACAACACTGAAGAAATTACACTTTTCTACAATATAAAGTAATAAGTGTACAGCTTGTATAACAGTGTAAATTTGCTGTCCCCTCAAAATAACTCAACACACAGCCATTAATATCTAAACCGCTGGCAACAAAAGTAAGTTCACCTC